>PVJX010004915.1:0-25067 GCA_004027295.1 Dolichotis patagonum
GCTTTGTTCCTCTAATTTTTTAGCTGTGTTTTCACTAGATGCGTTCACTATTTCTTTCACTATTTTTATCAATTCTTCTTTTACCTGGGCAAGTATTTCTGGTTTGAATTTCTCCATAGCTTTCCCTATTTGCATATTTATTTCATTTGATATCATTTCAGACATTTCAGGTGTATGGCTTCTTTTTTCTTCTATGTACTCGGCTTCTAAGCTTTCTTGGGGAGGGCTAGGGCTTTGAGTCTGCCTTTTGGTCTTTCCTTTTGTCATTTTTCTATATTTCCTTGCTTTGAGCGGTGTTCCAATGCTTTCTCTGCATGTGTGGTGAATTACCTCTTACGGGCTGGGGATTTAGCTCAGTCGCCTAAGCATTTGCCTGGCAAGTGTGAGGTCGTGAGTTTGATCCCCGGTACCAAAAAAAAAAAAGAATTACCTCTTACACCCTCAGTTCCTGGAGGGGCAGTGGCTCCCCCACAGGCTCTTGGCTTCCTCACAGGATCCTAACTCCCCTCACAAGGTCCTAACTCCCCTCTGTGGGCTCCTGGCTCCCTAAGTTGTAAGGCGAATGCTGGGTGTGGTCACCCCCGGAGCCTGTGGAATCTCAGGCAGGCCAGGCCACCGTGCTTTGTCCCAGGCAGGTCTCCAGGAGGTTCCCTGCGAGTGAAGGGTGGGCCTACAGTCCCAAAGAGTCAGGCCAGAATGTTGGTTTCTGAAAAGTTCCCGGTCCCAAACAGGCCTGGCCAAGATGCCAGTCTCCACAATAATATTCCCAATCCAAACTGCCCAGGCAACTCTGCAGGTCCAAGAGGTTCGGGTCCCAAAGAGACAGGCCATGATGCTGCTTTCTGGGAGACTTCCTGGGGGTGAAGGGTGGGGCTACGGGCCCAAACAGACCTGGCCCAGATGCCAGTCTCCTGGCAGTTCCCTGGGGATGAAGGGCGGGCCTACCAGTCCCAAACAGTCGCACCGAGATGCAGGTCTGCGCAGACTTTCAATCCAAACAGCCCGGGCCACTCTGTGGGTCCGAGAGGTTCGGGTCCCAAAGAGACAGGCTGTGATGCTGCTTTCTGGGAGGCTTCCTGGGGGTGAAGGCTATCCCCCAGCTTCTATAGACTGCTTTGGGTAATATAGGCATCTCAGTGGTAATTCTAACAATTGTGGACATAAAATAAGAACTGTACTTTAAGGCCAGATGTGGTGGCACATGCCTCTAATCCCAGCATTTGGGAGGCTGAGGCAGGAGGATCACTGTGAGTTTGAGGTCAGTTTTGGCTACAAAGTGAGTTCAAGGCCTGAACTGCATTGTGAAACCCTATCTCAAAAAGACAAAAAGACAACAACAACAACAAACTCTTAAAAAAAAAAAAAAACCTGCATGTGGTGGGACACACCTATAATTCCAGCACTTAGGAGGCTGAGGCTGGAGGATTCTAAATCCTCTATGAGAAACCCGTCAACATCCCATCTGAGTGTCATCTGTCCCTTGTTAGGATCTTGAGGAGGTGTCATTTAACTCCCAATGCAACCTGGAAGAGATTGGTGTATTTACCCCACAGTGTCCCAACAGAGGCTTATAGGCCTTGGACTACTTCCTGAGGTCACAGAATTTGCACTCAGCAGGTACAGAAGGAGGACTCTAACCCAACTCCTCCACTCTCACACTGGGTGACATTGGGTGACCTGATGGGCTCAGGGCCCTCTTTATCAAAAGTACTTTGCAAACTTCCTTGGCTCCCTTGAAATGAAATTCACAGTTAATATAATCAACACAAACAGCTAATTTCAAATAAAATAAACATGTTGCAAATAAAGGGACAGTTCCTTAAAATGTGTATCTCCTGTGTGAATCCTCAGACATGCTACACCTGGTTAAGTTATAATTAAGTTAATAAAGTCAGTGTCAAAAGTCCTAAACTTTCTTATAAAGAATACAGTAATGCAAGGCATTTATGCAAGGATTTAAGTATGCAAGGCAAAACTGTATTTTTTTATACAGGACACTTTAAAATCAGGGCTGCATTAGAATACAGTATTTAGGTGGAATTACTGAGATGGATTAGATTTTTGCTCAAAAATATTCACTCTGACCAGGCATGTTGGTACATATCTTGTGATCCCAGCACTCAGGAGGCTGAGGCAGGAGAGTCACCATGAGTTTGTGGCCAATCTGAGGAACAACATGAGTGTAAGGCTAGCCTGAACTAGGTAGTGAGACTGTCTCAAGAAAAAAAAAAAAAGAAAGAAGAAACAAAGAAGGAAAATAAAGTTCTCTCCCTTTCCCCTTGGCCTCCTGCCCTGGTCATGGGTAAAAGTATCATGGCTGGAATGAGGATGTTCCTGAAGACTGGATAGGTGTGCTCTGGGACTTGCTTCCTGGAGCCTCTGCCATCACCAGGAGAGTCACCAGGAGAGCCACCTGGGCCCCCACTGCCCTCCAGCCCCGGCCTCACAGCGATAACAGACATGCCTGGAGCCCAGCCAGTTCAACCTGCAGTGCCCCAGCTGGGCCTTGACTTTCTGGCAATTTAGATTCTAGGCTCCAGTAATTACCAACAGGTTCTACATCTAAAAAAAGGTCCAGGCTCTAGAAGTGTGTAAGATACCGTGGGTGACTGTCCTAATCATTACCCGTCCTTCAGCACCCAGCAAGTACCTGAAGTGTCCCTCTGTCATTGTGACAGCCAAAACAGCTCCAGCTATTTCCAAGGGGACTCCAGCAGGCAGCCCGGCCCTTTCTGCAGTCATTGGCTAAGATGTCTCAGTGGTCTCTGCTAGCTCAGATATTCTGATTATAGTCATTTAATCAAGTGCACATTATCTACTCTGTGCCAGTGTTGTGCATATAAGAAAAAGAAAACTGTCATTTCTAAAAGGCTCACAGTGCTTCAGATACAGGAGATTAGGGTGTGGCAAAACTGGCAGGGGTAGTAGGCCTGAGCTGTTAAGTGCAGGATCCGGACACATGCGCAGAACAGTTCCCAAAAAACCCCCTCCCCGGCAGATGGAGTTCTCAAGAGAACTCCGGCAGGTTTCCAGGTTTCCAATAGGATGGCCCGGGCCTGACGTCAGCCTGAGACGTGGGGTCCCCGCACCGCCTCTCAGGACCCCTATGTAGAAGTCCTGGGGGTTTTCTCTTGAGAAGTGGGCAGTATAAAAGTACCCAGGTACCCAGAAAAACTACCTCTCCGTGCCTTCCTCCCCAGTGTCCGTCCTGCTTTCTCCAGGGTGTTCTTTTATCTTGCTTTTTCCCCAACTCGGCCAAAGTTCTCTCTGCAGAGCCAGTTTTCAAACTCTGGCCTCGAGTTTTTGTTCGTTTCATTCAATTCTCTGTCCTAGAAGACCCTGGAATCCAACTCCAGGAGAGGCGATCGAGCCAAAACCCAGTAATGTTTATTTGGCGAGCTGCTTTTAGAAGCAGGCAACCCAACCCGACAGCATTTTGGTGCAGCTCCTGGGCCCCTGCCGCCCGCCCCCCACCCCCTTCTTGCTGGCATCCTGTTCCTGCAGCCTTCTGCAGGCGCGGTCCTCGGAGAAAGCCCGGCCCAGGGCTGAGCTGATTTCTCCAGGAGGTGACCCGGCTCAGCCAACCATCAGACAAAGGCTGAGCCCAGGCAGAGACTGGAGGTGAACCCCTCCTGCACATGGCAGGTCACAGCCGACAGCTAACCGTGTCAGCGGCTGTCCAGGCTGTGCAGGGAGGACGCCATGTCCCTGCCCAGACCCCAGCAGTCTCTGTCCTTCCTGGTCCCTCTCAAACAGCACGGTCAGAAATTGGGATGGGTTGGCTTCCCTGAGGAAAATTGGGGTCCTGGTCCCAGAAACCAGGGAAGATGGTCAGGAATCCCCTACAAGATGCTCTTATGGCTTCAGCTGTGTTCTCTGATGGAGATTTGGGTGACTGACGGTTTCAAAAAACGCTTGCTTTTGCATATGGTGGCACACATCTGTAAATCCAGTACTTGGGAGGCTGAGGCACGAGGATTGCAGTTTCGAAGCCAACCTAGACTACACAGTAAGACTTTATCAAAAGAAAGAATGAAAGAGAGGAAGGATGGAAGGAAGGAAGGCAGGCAGGTACGAATTTTTCTCCCCAAAGTATCCCTCAGAAAACACACTTATGTTTTGGGAGCGAGGGTAAGACAAGGTCTCACTATGTAGTTTAGGCTGATCTTGTGTTCACTGTGTGTCTTAGTTACTTTTTACTCGTTGCTGAGACAAAATACCTGATGCCCAAAGTTGGGGAAGGAAAGGTTTATTTCTTACAGTTTTGGAGGTTTCAGTCCATACTTAGTTGGCTCCAAGGCAGGGTGGCATGGCAGGCTGCAGTTCATGGCAGCTGCAAACAGCAAGGCAGAAATGGGCAAGAGAGAGAGACAACTCCTTCCTGCCATTACATCACATCCTGGCTCCACCCCTAGGAGGGTGTAGCACGGACACCACCAATCCAAGCACTAGATAACGAACCAATCACAAATGCACAATGCAAATACATGAGGCCTGGGGGCCACCACATAAACCATGACACTGTGTAAGACCAGGATGGGTTCTAACTCATGGTAATCTTTTTTTTCTCAGACTCCTGAGTGCTAGGGTTACAGTCATGCATCACCATACCCAGCTATGATTCATTTTTTTTAAATTTTATTTAAAGAAAAAAAAAACAAAAAAGAAAACAACCAAACAAAGCAGAAAAAGGGTAGCAACAATACAGAATTCCAAAGGCAAAAAAATGAAAGAACCACAATAACAATGACAAAACAAAAACACTAAGAAATCACCACTTGATAGGTTACATACTATCATCATTGGAAATAGTTGTTTAAGTTACAAAATTAAAGCACACAAAGTAGACATTCAAACAGTGAGACTATTAACAGTTCTACTCAACAATCCAACAAAAACAGTAATGTGGTCATCTATCTTATACACTTAAACATACATTCAGTTATATCCTTTAGAGCATTTTCTTTTCCATATATATATATATATATATATATATATATATATAATTTTATTTTAAAGGAGGTAAAATTAAACACAACAAAACAGAACAGAACAGGACTTAACAAAGCATAAATTTCAAAGCTATACAACCAGGGATCTTTACTATCTGTCATATTGTCTCTTGTTTTCTTCCAAATGGTTGTCCATATCTTTGCATATAGGGAGCTCATACTAAATAACATAGCCAATCTTTTCACAAGATGTGTAGTTAACTGGCTCCCACTTGCTAAGGGGGGGCATGGGACAGGACAACATGAGATGTCTGATTCTCAGCCTGCCCATCGGCAGAATTACAGCTGCCCCCCAGAGAGGGGAGAAGTTCCTTGTTCTCCTGGCACCACAAGTCAACTGCATGGTGCAGGTCCCAAGGTGCCAGGGTCTCTCTCCTTCAGGCCGCCAAAAGTAGGCCACACTCTCAGCCATCCCCCAGAGAGCGGTGGATCCCCCTTTTCTCCCGGCACCCTGAGTCAACCACACGGTGCAGGTCCCGAGGCGCCAGGGTCTCTCTCCTTCAGGCCGCTGAAAGTCTGCCACACTGTCAGCCGTCCCCCAGAGAGGGAAAGAGCTCCTCTTTCTCCGGGCACCCCGAGTCAACCGCACGGTGCAGGTCCCGAGGCGCCAGGGTCTCTCCCCTGAAGGCCCCCTAAAGTCCGCCATACTCACCTGCTACCTCTTTCTGATGAATTAACCATTCCATTTCCAAAGTTCTGAAATGGCCATCAGACCACAGAAAGAATTCTCTTTAGGCTCCTGTTTGAAACCAGCAGCTACAGCAATTGGCTGGCCTTGCTTCAGGGCCATTATGATTCATTTTTAAAACCTTCATATCTTCCTCACTGTAAGGTGCCCATTCATTTATTTCACCCACCTTTTGTTGTGTTTGTGTTTCATGCCAGCTGTTGAACTCAGGCCCTTGCAGGTGCTGGACTAGTGCTCCACCACGGAGTACCCCAGCCTTGCCTTCTTTTTGGTCTGCAGAACTTACAGGTCCAGTTGCTTTCCACCACTTACAGAGGTGGCTGACAGAGTCAGCAATACTTAGAGAAAAAGGAAGTCTAGATTCCGTAACTCTTTCTGGTGGTGTATTTTCATAGATTCAACAGCAAATTTTATAAACGAGTCTTTAACAGAAGCCAAATCAGCACCTGTAAGCCAATTTTTTAAAAATTTAAAAATAAATGGGCAATTAAGTCTTAACATCAGACTCCCCAAAATATCATATGTATGGGTCCAGAACACTCCGTAGCTCAAATGATGTAGGAGCGCACATAACATGCTCTGCAAAGTCGTGCTGGACCATGTGGACATGTGCACATTTCATCAAAGACACAGCTGGCACAGCGAGCGTGCTGGATATGAGTGCAGCTGTCACTTGAGTGTGAATGGAAGAGAGCCATGGCTCCCAGTTAGTACAGTTTAGTAGGGTGTTGGGTTACATTTCCGTGTGTTGCTGGGCGCAGTGGTGCTTGCCTGTAATCCCAGAGCTCAGGAGGCTGAGGCAAAAAGATTGCTGCAAGTTCGAGTTTGAGGCCAACCTGGACTATGCAGTGAATTCAAACTCACCATGAACTACATTCCAAAAACTGGTCTCGAAAAATCTAAAATAGCCGGGGATACAGCTCAGTGGCACAGCACCTGCCTTAGCAAGTGTAAGAGCCTGCGTTTGATTCTCAGTACAAAAAATAAAATAAAAAACAAAAAAAATGTATGCGCGTCATCAGTTTTCAAGTACTGTGAAAAGAATTGACCAGTTCATCCACAATTATACAAGTGCATGCAGCTGTGTATACACAAGATGATTGAAAACTATGGTGAATGCTTGAATTTTTTTAAAAAAAATTACTACAGTAAGTGACACATTGCTATTATTCTTTCACAATACCCACCTGCCTTCAAATCACTTTTCCTATGGCTCTTTGTCATTTTCTGAAGCAGTTCTGAAAGTCCTCTTTGTGAATGTTTAAGAAGTGGTGAAAAATGCAGCGACCCCTGCTGCTGAGTGCCATCCTGTGGCAGTCATGGCAGCACAACTAACTTGGTCGCTATAGCTGTAAATCCTGAAATTGGATAGACTGATTCTCCCACTTTATTATTCTCCTTCAAAATTGTTTTAGCTATTCTCCTGCCTTTTCATGTAACATTCAGGATAATATTCTCTATATTATGTATAGCTGGCTGAGTATTTGATAGAAAGTACACTAAATCAATATCTTTGTTATGTTTTCTCCCAAATAATGATCATAGTATGGCCAGTGAATGTTGCGTTTGATTTTGTACCTGTTTTATTTATTCAACCAGTTATAGCTTTTAAACTTTATTGTCCATGTGATCATTGCTAGCCTGTAGAAATGCGACTGATTTTTGTATGTTTATCCCCTATGCTGCAATCTTGCCAAACCTGGTTTAAACTGGAAGTTATGAGAATTGTACATTCTTTGGTATTTTCCAAGTACTGTAGACATAGACAATTATATCATTGACGCAGTGACAGTTTTCATTTTTTCTGATGTATAAATCCAAAGATAATGTACAACTATAAACATTGCCCAAGAGTGACCAGATGGCACCATGACTGCGTAAAAGCAGAGGGTTCTATTATGCGCAGCTGTGGTAGCTGTTTCAACTGTTTTAGCTATTCCAGTTATTCAGATATTTGTCTGGTTTGAACCTCTCACCTGACCAATCCTTTCTTCCAAAGATTCATCTCATCTACTGGCTATAGTCTTTTGGGGAAGTACAGGTCTAACCAAGAGTCTTATGATGAGAGACCGCTTAAGGCCATGCTCGGTCACCAACAGGACTGCGTTGGATGGAAAGCTTGTACTGCGGCGGCCCTAGGGTCCTCCAAGCCGCGTAGGGGCGCTGTGGTTCCCTGCGGCTCGCGGTGGCCCTCTTCCTTCACCTCTTTGGTTCGAACTGAGGCTTTTGGGAAGGTGGCGGAAAAATGGCAGCCCCCGGAGACGCTCAGGACTCTGTGGACGGAGAGTCCATCGCGGGAAGGCTGGGGGCCTCTGGGGTGAAGGTGGTGTGCCTTTCGGATCCTGCCGCGCCTGCCCCGCTTTGCCCTCACGGTGGGTCGGCGTCAGGGGCTGGCACCAGAATTGTGGGATGTCTGAAAGTGCCACGGATCTTTAGGGGCTTTGGTTTTGTTTTTGGCACTGCAGGTCCGAACTCATGACCTCCCGCTTACCAGGAAACCGCTGAGCTAAGTCCCCGGTCCTTCCATCGGCTTTTAGGACTTTTTCTCCAGAAGAGATTTTCTATGCTTCTCTTCCCAACCATTCGTGATGCATTAAAAAAGCAGCGCTTTTTCAGCACATTTTTTCATCTTATTTCAGAAACTTGAGAAGTCCTTGCTCTTGGGGTTTTGTCTGCAGGACTGTTGCATCTGTTTTGGAGAAAGGGGCAGTTGGTAGGGGAAAGGGATGCACGGTATTGAAAAATGCCCGGTGACAAGTAATTGGGGGTTTCATTTGTTGATTTGCTATCTTTATTGTCTTTCTAAGTAGAGAGACTGATAGAATTTTTTGCCTCAAACCAGACCCAGTATTTCTTTAACTTGTAGAGAGAGGGTGTGGGCAATTCTAAAAATTCAGGTTTTTCCTGGAAGAATAACTGCAGGAGATGCTGCAGATGGGCATGGCAGGACTTCTGTTGTTTTGTTTTCAGATTTCTGTTTGAAAGGTTTATTAGTACTCTATATGTTTGAAGTACATAATGATTACATTCATCGTGGGGAGTTGGTAAACTCAGATTTGTGACATTCAGTGTGGACAACTGTACTGTTGGTAGCATTTTCTTTCTGGGGAGACCACTTCTTTTTTTAAAAAAAATGATTTCTAAGTAGTTTGTACCTGAATGTTACGACTGAAGAAAAAAATTTATTATTATAAGTTGTGCATAAAGCCTAAACAATTTTTTTAAAGTAATGAAAGCTTAGAACTTGATGCAGATTGCTATTCTTTGTCATGTTTTTTTCCTACTCTGGAACTAGGTCCTACCCTTCTGTTTGTAACCGTGAGCCAAGGCAAGGAAGAAACACGGAGGTTTTATGCCTGTTCAGCCTGTAGAGATAGAAAAGACTGTAATTTTTTTCAGTGGGAAGATGAAAAGGTATGACAGTTCTTTGTATACATTTTTAATGTGAATCAGTTTTATCAAGACTATTTAAGCTAATAAAAACATGCAGTTTAAATATTATGTCAGATAAATCTCTTAAGAGAGATGGAGGTACTATGCTTTTTAGTTTGAGAGACTGTGATTAATACTTAATGCCAAATTGAATCAGATTATTGATATTTTACTGTCTTCTTAAGACTGATGTATTAATATTAGGTAACTGTTCTTACAGGGGAGGAAAGCCTAAGAAGGTCAAAGAAGGACCTCAGCCAAACCAAGGGTACTAATTCTGTCCATACCTGATGATCTGAATGACCTAATTACTTCTCAAGGGTCCTACTCTTAAGATTTAGCACCCCAGGTCATGGAGTATTTACATAGACTTCACTGGTTGAACTTCCCTAGTCAAAATTTAAATGTTTTGGATTAGGGATGCTCCACCTGTACCATCACTGAGGGTTAAACTGTAAGTATGAATTTGGGGGTAGAAAGTACCATTCATGAATTGGCAGCATCCAGTTGCTAGCACTGCATAGATTCCTCCCAGAAATGCCTGTGGTCAGTGATGGTGAACCTTTCAGAGTTTGCAAGAACAAACACCCCGCTGGGGCACTCATGCCATGGGTTCACCACCACTGATGAAGGTCATAATCATTCCAGGAAATGTTAGAAAAATGCTGTTTGGGACATTGGCATTGAATATCCTTTGTATGACTAACAGATGACCAGTGAAGGCACATACAAATATAAGCATGGTCTCTTTTTGGACCAAGTTCTAGTTCAAGTTTCTGAAAATTTTAACTGCAGAATTTTCAGCTCTGTTGGATTTATTGGAAAACAGCGCCTTCAGCACTGCTCTCCACCCCTGTTAAAGTCACCGTGCTGGAGTGCTGTGTTGCTCAGAGCCATAAATGCTTATTTATGCTTGAATTTCTGGCTCTTTGATATCAGATGTGATACCAGTTTTCTAGATCAGTAGCAAGTTTGATAGTTGGTTAAACAAGATTTATACTCTTGCAGCCGTCAGGAGCCAGACTGGCTGCACGGGAATCTTACAACCAGAGATGTCGGCCTCCCCTCTCCCGGCTGCAGTGTGTGGAAAGGTACAGATGGGCTGGTGTTTCTCGGTATTATTTTAGCTGCAGTGTTTTTTCCTGTTCCTTTATTCTTTTAGCTGTAATCTTTGCTTTATTTTTTCTTATTCCTATACATTTACTTTGCCTATTTGCATATTTTTATTGTGGCAGAATATATATATGACATAAAGCTCCCCATTTTTATCACTTTTAAGTGTATGATTCAGGGGCAGTAATTATATTTATAAAATTGGGCAACCATCACCACTATTTCCCAAAGGTTTTCATCACTTAAGCAGAAACTGCCACCGTTAAGCAATAACTCCTCGTCGTATCTTCCCCCAAACCCTGGTAACTTCTAACTGTACTTTTAATTGCTGTGAATTTAACTGTTCTAGGTACCTCATATAAGAGGGATCACACAATGTTTGTGCTTTTATGTCTGGCTTCTTTCATTTAGCATAGTATTTTTAAAAAGGCTGTAGCATATGAGAGACTTTCTTTTAAGGGCTGGGTAATACAGTCCATTGTGTATGTACTCCATATTGGGTTTTTTTGTTTTTGTTTTGTTTGTTTGTTTGTTTTGAGCCAGAGTCCCACTGTGTAACCCATGTTGACCTTGAGCTCACAGCAACCTTCCAGGCTTAGCCTCACGAATGCTGGAATTACAGGCATATGCCAACATGCACACCTGGCTCTGTTTCACAATTTTTTATCCATTCATCTGTTGGCGGGCACTGGCGGGCACTGTTTTCACCTTTGATTGTTGGAATGCTACAATGAAGATTAGCATACAAATAGCTATGTTTTCAGTTCTTACAGGCAGACATTTCATTGCTTGGTCATACTGTAATTCTAAATTTAGTGATTTCAAGTTTTAAATTTTTTTTAGTATATGTCATGATATACAGTGTGAGTTACATTCTGTGTTTAGGGTTGTTTTGTTTTTTTGCCTGTTTTAGTTTTTTGAGACAGGCTCTCACTGTGTAGTTCAGGCTGGCCTGGAACTCACAGTGATCCTCCTGCCCGAGCCTCCCAAGTGCTGGGATTGCAGATAGTGCCACCAGTTCTGGCTGTTCAGTTTTGTAAGGAGCTGCCAGACTTCCCCGCAGTGGCTGCACCATTTCATATTCCTGTCATCAGTTTCCCCAGCACCTCCCCAGTGTGGGCTCTGTTGTTTCTATGACATCTGTCCCGGTAGGTGTGACATGGCATGTTGTGGTTTGTTTGTTTTTGAAACAGGTTCTCATTGTGTAGCCCAGAATGGCATCAAACTGAGGTTTTGATTTTTTTGGTCCCAAATTATCAAATGGTAATCGTCTTTTCATGGGTTTATCTTCTTTGAAAGGATATGTTTGAGTCATTTGTTTACTTTTAACTGGATTTTGGCCTTTTAGTTGAGTCGCAGGAATTCTTTATGGGTTCTGAATTTTATATACTTATGAGATTTGTGATTTGCATATATTTTCTCCCATTTTGTAAGTTGTCTTTTTACTTTCTTACTTTCTTTGATGATAAGAGACTCTTAGTGAAGTCTGATTTATCAAATTTTTTGTTGCTTGTACTTTTGGTATCATAGCTAAGAGTGCATTGCTAAATCCAATGTCAGGAACATGTTTTGTAATGTTTCTTTCTGGAAATAGTAAAACAAAAAATGTTTAAAGGTGAAACCATCTGTTTTTTAAAAATCTGCATTTTTGTTTTTGTTTTTTGAGATAAGCTCTCACTATGTGGAATAGGCTGGTCTTGAACTCACAGTGACTTTCCTGCCTCAGCCTCCCCGCGTGCTAGGATTACAGGCATGCACCATCATGCCTGGCTAAAATCTGCTGTTATAGTGTATTCCTAGTTATCTTGGAGTTGAGTCAGAAATTTAACTCTGCATCAAGAGAAACCTTGGCACTCTTGTGTCATAGACATGGTCCTCTGTGTCCTGGAAGAGGCTCTTTAAGAAGTTCCTAGCCAGGGTTGCTGATCACAAGTGGATTTTCTTTTTTCTTCTTCTCTCTCTTTTTTTTTTTTGGTGGTACTGGGTGTTGAGCCCAGAGCTTCTGCACTGAGCCACTTCTCATCATTGCTAAGTCAGTAAGTCCTTGGGGCTGGGTGCAAACTTTTAGTCCTCCTGCCTCAGCCTCCCAGCGTGCAGGTTGCAGCTGTGCCACTGTGCCTGGCTAACTAGGTTTTCATTTCACTGGCAATTCCTTTTGTTACTTGGGTTGCTGGCGAACAACAAAGGGGTCCCTGGAGCCTGAGATTCTTGGATCTTAAAGCCCTCTGAGGAGGAGGTTTTCTTAACAGAACTTGATTCCTGCTTAGCTTTAGTGCATAACACAAGATATCGGCTCACTGTGTGGGAGTTCACGTAACCAGGAGAAATGCCAAAAAAGGAAAGTAATGTGAATTGAGCTCAAACATGAGGTCGCCACTGTGCTAGGTGTTTTACATGAGATGCTATTCAATCCCACCAAAGTGGTTTACTTAGATGAGAAAATTGAGGCTTGTGGAAGTTCGTACCTTAAGTTTATACTGCAAGAGTGACTGAGCTGTGACTCACACTTAGTCCTCTCTGCCTCTGAAGTGTCCTTTTGAAACATAAAAGCAGCTAGTAATTTGTAAATGATAGTTAACAATTTAAATTAGGGCGACAGTACAGAAAGCTCATGATGGGGTGCCCTTGAGAAGAAATAGAAATATTGAACACGTAGGCAATAGAAAAACATTGCCCATGGTCTCTCTCTTTTATTTGTTTATGTATTTGTTTTGTTTTTTTTGGTCTCTTCCTTTTGATCTACCACATTTTGTTGTATTTCTTGCTGTTTTTTTTCCCCTCTATGCCAAGGTTTTTTTTTTTTTCCAGAAGGTTGTAGTTATAATGTGTATAGTTTTATACTTTGCCCTCTTTTAAATCTGATAAGCAGTTTTTTAGTTAGTAGTTCATAAGGATGCATAACTCAGTCAAACATCCAGGTCACCTTCTTTCTCTGCATAATAAAATTTCAGCCTGGAGCTGAACCACCGTTCTTGTTCCTGTACTCCCAGAAAAGGGTTTTTGGTAATATTTTAAAACTTTATTTTCGTTCTTTTTTGTTTGTAGTGCCAGGGGTTGAAAGCAGGGCTTTGCACATATTAGGCAGGTGCTCTGCACTGAACTACATCCCTACTACTGATGATAAAGAATTTTTGAAATACTTATTTCACAGTAATTAAAACAAACGCTGACTGAAATAGGACGTAGTAAAGGATTTCTGAAAGGTTCTTTCATGGGCACCACAATTTCGTTTGTCTGCTCCTGATGTTTGAGAAGTCTTACTAAAAATGATTTCCAACGTTTTAAACTGTTCATGATCTGTAGCCTCAGGTGTCCTTGGCAGAACCCTCCACCCGATCTTCCAGGCCTTGCTTCCCTTAGCAGGAGTTTATTGAGGGCTGAGAGGATGTAGGGTGCTGGGATGGAGGGGTCGTGTGGCGAGATCCTGCAGTGTGAGGAATGTGTTCATAGCAAAAGTGCTCAGAAGAGAGTGGCCTGCAGAGTGAGGCACCTCAGTGCTAATTTGGACATTAGCAAGCTGTGTTAGCACAGTTTAGGGATCTGGCACTCGGCCAAGTGTGGAAAGATGGGTAGAAGTTCACACTTTTAAAATGTATCAGTGATATTGCATCACTTTCATGTGTGCTTGCTGTGTGTGTGGGTGTGTGTGTGTGGGTGTGTGTGTGTGTGTGTGTGTGTGTGTGTGTGTTTGAGCAGGGTTTCACTGTGCAGCTCAGGCTTGCCTTGAACTCACTTTGTCCTCCAGACTGACCTCAGACTTGCAGTGATCCTCCTGCCTCAGCCAGCACCACGCTCAGCCTCCTGTGCTTTTTTATATGCATTGTATAAGGTAAAAATTTTAAACTCATCATTCCTCTAAAAGTTTATAGTACTTTAAGATAATACCTATTGAAATGTTGGCTTTTTAAAGCCAAAGACTTAGTAAATTATCTGTTCTCCTAAACATGTCTTCAGTTTGAGACTAAATTCTTCTTCTGTATAAATCCATCTAAGGCAGGTCTATAAATCTGGCACTTAGGAGGCTGAGGCAGGTGGATCACTGTGAATTCAAGGCCAACCTGAGGTATATAGTGAATTGAAGGCCAGCCTGAATGACATAGCGAGACCCAATCTCAAAAAACCAAAAACAAAACCTAAATAAATAATTTGATCTAAGAACAGTGTACTCTTATTTGAGATTGTAATTACTTCCTAAATTGTGGGTAGTTTGATTAAGCTCATTTATAAGTTAGCTGATGTTATGGTTTGTGTATAGATGTCTCCCCAAAGCCTCACACAGTTGGGAGGGAGGCAGGCTTTTCATAGGTGACTGAATCTAGAGTTTGTGATTGACTCATGGTCCAACACTGGGATTAAGGGTGGGTGATTGCTGGATCAGTCCACTGATTAGATTGGCACGGCCCTAATCCTGGTAGACTGGGTACTATGTAAGGAACAGAAAGAGGCTTGTCTCTGTGTCCTTCCTCTCATTGCTTTTGTTGTCTTCCACCTCCATGAACTGTTCCCCTCTGCCATGTGCTGCCCAGCCTCGGAGCCAGCCAACAATGGGCTGAAACCTCCGCAAACTGTAAGCTAAATAAACCTTTTCCCCTTTAACTTAGGGAGCCAGGTATTTTGTCTCAGCAAGAAAAGTAACTAAGACAGCTATAGTAAAGTACTACTGATTTGAAAATATTAAACCGCATTTAAACTTCATTCCTATTCTATAAAGCAAACTTCATCTTGTATTATTCTTGCTTTTCACTGACTAATCTATTTTTGAAATTGTCAGAAAGGAGCGTTAGTAGCTAGCAAGATAAATTAACCTTTGTTTGCAGTCTTTATCATAGGATTGGCAGCACCGCAGTTTCCAGTTTACAGAATGGGCTTTGATACTCATTTTTCTAATCTCACTCTTTGAACCATGCTTTATGTTTCATAGGTGTTCAGTTGGCAGATTTACATTCTGTCCTTGCAGTTTGCTTTTCCTTATAGGTTTTAGCTGCCTATTATGCTCTGAAAGGTGTTAATCTTCTGTTATGTAGATGTTTTCACCCTTATTGTGACCTAAGGAGTCTCAAGGAAGATAAATTTGAATGCTCAAATCAGTGTTAATTTATGTATATCCAGATAATTTTGTTTAGCTGATATTTCATTTGGTTATGTTTTTTTCCAAGCTCATTTAAACTTAGATTTTCACGGTCTGCTATTAGAGAAATGCCATAAACGTAATTTATGTACTCCAAGAAAGGCAAATGAAACATCAAATGGAGATCAATAAAAATGACATTTCAGAATGCTAGCCTGCAATTTGTGAATCAAGCTGAGGCATGCAGCAGAGTGAATTTCCTGTTCCCCCAGGGTATGTGCAGGAAATACGGATAAGCAGGGAGCACGTGGGACCCTTAATGCTTCACGTTCTGGTGCTCTTCCTTCCAAAGAGAAAAGCTTTGTGTCTGACTACTAAATTTAAAGCAGTACAATTGAATCATTGTGATGTTTGAAGTGAAAAATATGCATAGGATCCCTTTATCTTTTTCAAGAAAAGGTTAATAAACAATAAAGCTTTCTGAAGGGCAGTTTTGAAATACAATACTTAAAAGGAAGTAAAGCCTGAAGACACATCAGGTGTCTAGAGGCTCATTTGACAGTGTTCTTTTTCGTCTTTAAAAGCAATTAGACTGCGGTCCTGGTGGTGGACAAGTCACCCACTGCACACCCTTGCTTTGAACTCTCGTCCTTTCCGCCTGCTGATTTGGCTTCTTTCATCTTCAGCTTGTGGTGCTCTGCATGATTCTTTTGATCACACTGCAGTTTCAGTGGGATCTGCCTTCTTAGGTTTTTGAAAGCCTGTGATTATTGTGGTCTTCCTTCCTCAAAACTGTTTACTTCTGATATCAAATATATGACCTGCCTCGCAGTATTATACCTCCTTGCGTGTGTGTTGACTGTTTGAGTACTGAGCCCTGGGCAGTGGCAGTGAATTGTCCCCCGATCCTGACATAGGACCTCCAAATGGGGAAATAGATGTAACACCCAACCTGTTAGCTGTCTGATACGCCAAGTTTGTGTTTCCCAAAATCGAAGAATGAATTCTAAGGAACAACGGAGCTTAAGAGTGGGAGATTTTATTGAAGGAAACACAGTCCTGAGAGACAGGAGGTTGCCCAGGTGGGTTGCTGCAGACCCTACCCAGAGGAAGTTGTATAGAGCAAAATCACGAGGTGGATGCAAAATCATGAGGTGAGTACAATGTGAGACAAAAGTATGATGAACCAATAAGATTACAAGTACAGCTGCCTAGGTAACGCCGATCCAGTGGGGAAGCAGGTCATGTGGCAGGTGTACATGGAAAGAATAAGGGCCTTTTTGTTTGAAGAGATGAGTTGAGAGGTCCTGGTCCTTTACCTGGGTGACTGCTGTCTATCTAGTCTAGATTATTGGAGCAGTTGACACCAGATAGTTCATTGCTTCTCCCATGGGAAGGCCTGCAGGCCTGGTCACCTCATCTTTATCCTAAGGCCTGGCCTTCAACGGATGCACCTCCAGCCTGAGCTGTAATGTGTTCTCATCCCCTGACTGACTCCCTCAGGGGCCCAGCCCTGTCTGACTGCCTACCATATTTCTACCTAACTTACCTGTCTGTATTCCTGGAAGACAGTACAGCATCAGGAGCTTGGACCAGGTTGGTACCTGGGCACAGTCGAGCCCTGCCAGAACCTCTAGGCAACAGCAGTTAGCAGTCATGCCTCAGGACCCTGCACAGTGAAGGTGTGACAAGATCTGGACTGTGTCCGGGTGTTGCTTTGTGATCCAATCTGCCAGGCTGTCTTTTAATAGGTGTTTCGCTCCTTTCATGGTGAATATAAGAGATATGCTTGACCTTGGCTCTGCTATATTATTTTATGCTTTTTTTTTTTTTGCTACTTTTTTTTCTTTCACTGTATCTGTTTCCTTTTTTCCTGTGCATTTCCTCTATTTTTGTTCTAGTGTTACCTTTGTAACTGTTTTTCCTACATTTAGTCTTTTTTATCTAACAGGTGAGAAATGAAAAAAAAAGGTGAGAAATGATGGACTTAGCAATTTTTTTTCCTTCTTTATAAATAACTGTCTGATTGTAGTTTTTTTTTTTTTTTAGGGTTAGGACATGCCTTTGAATATTACTTATCCTTTTTATTTGAACTTTCAGTTTTAGATAATATCTTCTGACCCATGGCTCTAAAACTGAGAAAAATCACTGTGCCTACACTGGTTCCTGCCTTCTCTTTCTTACCCTTTTTTCTCAGATCTTACTTGCTTTGTGTGATGTAACTGTAATCTCCACACTTGTGTGTAGCTAAATGGATTTATTTGTTCCTTACTAATAGCCCCTTGGCTGTAGTTTTCTTCATTCATTTCCTATTTGGTAGAACTTCAAAGCAGTGTTTATTTCTTGTGCAGAAGTCTTATTAGTCATAAAAATTTAAATCAAAACCAGGATGTGGTGGCCCTGAAGCAAGGCCAGCAGATTGCTGAAGCTGCTGGTTTCAAACAGGAGCCTAAAGAGAATTCTTTCTGTGGTCTGTTGGCCATTTCAGAACTTTGGAAATGGAATGGTCAATTCATCAGAAAGAAATAGCAGGTGAGTATGGTGGACTTTAGGGGGCCTGCAGAGGAGAGACCCTGGTGCCTCGGGATCTGCATGGTGCGGTTGACTCTGGGTACCGGGAGAACAAGGAGCTCCTCCCCTCTCTGGGGGATGGCTGAGAGTGTGGCAGACTTTTGGCAGCCCGAAGGAGAGAGACCGTGGTGCCTCAGGACCTGCACCATGTGGTTGACTCGGGGTGCCAGGAGAATAAGGAGCTCCTTCCCTGTCTGGTGGGTGGCTGAGAATGTGGTAGACTTTCGGAGGCCTGAAGGAGAGAGACCCTGCCTCGTCGGGACCTGCACTGTGCAGTTGACTTGGGGTGCCAGGAGTACAAGGAACTCCTCCCTTCTCCGGGGGAGTGGCTGTAATCCTGCCTGTGTGTGGGCTGAGAATCAGACATCTCATGTCATCCTGTCCCCCATCCCATGTCCCCCCTCCTCTTTGCCCCTGCTTAGCAAGTGGGAGCCAGTTAACTACACATCTTGTGAAAAGATTGGCTATGTTATTTAGTATGAGCTCCCCATATGCAAAGATAAGGACAATCATTTGGAAGAAAACAAGAGACAATATGACAGTGAAGATCTCTGGTTGTCTAGCTTTGAAATTTATGCTTTCTTATGTCCCGTTCTGTTCTGTTTTGTTGTGTTTAATTTTTCTCCCTTTTAAAACAAAATTAAAAAAATTAAAAAACAAAAACAAAAACCAGGATATGGCTACCATGAGTCCGCTATGTGCAGTGTCCAGGTACCTGGGGTCTGGGGTGGGGTTTCCTTTTTGAGGCAATGAAAAGATTGTGGAATTAGAATGTAACAGTGGGGCACAACTTTGTGAATATAGCAACATCCACTGAACTTTTTAAATGTGAGTTGTATCATACGTGAATTATATTTCTTTTTTTTCCCATGCATTATATTTCAATTAAATCTATCTGTAGCAGTAGAAGCAAATAACTGTGAGGTTTTACGAACAAGAGCTAAGACCCGTTTCCACCCTGGCATTCTCCTCTCCCTACAAGCAGCCATAGCCATCTCTTCTGACTGATTCTTTAGAATTTATCTTCCTCTCTTCACTTCAAAAGGTAAATATCATCTCATCATTTCCTTTCTGTGATGTTGAGATCAATCATGGATTTGCATATTAGCCAGCCTGAGCCATTTATTATACAGTTCCCTTATCAGCCTTTGGCCCAGTGATTTAGCAGTAATTGATGATCATATCCTGCAGGTTATAAAGGGGTACAAAATCTAATCATTGTTTATATATTTATGAGCAGTAATTCTTCTATAAAGAAGAACTTTGACTGTTGGCTTGCCTTATTACAGTTCATAGGGGAAGAGAAAGGATAAATATTTAATTTTTCCCTTCTTGTCCTTTTATTAAAAATTTTCTACCATGTTAGAAATTGAACCCAGGGCCTCATGCATGCTAACCACTTACTCTACCACTGAGGCACCACCCTCCCTGTTCTTCTTAACCAGTTTTCAGAATAATGATTTGGTTTTCCAGCAGCTTCTGCACTTGGTTTATTGGGGTCATTGTTTTGGATTCTTTGTTTTGTTTTTTGTTTTCATTGTACTTGGGATTGAACCAGGGCCTTGCACTGAGATACATCCCCAGCCTTTTAAACATTTTTAAAACTCTTGAGTCAGAACTTCGTCAAGTCACTCAGGCTGAGGCAAAACACATAATTCTCCTTCCTCAGTCTGCTGAGTGGATAGAGTTACAGGAGTGCACCACTAGGCCTAGCAATTGATTTTTGTGTCAGTATGAAAACATGTATTTTAAAAATTAGGGGCTTTTTTAAGGGATTAAAATTTTTATTCTCTTTGATGTAGCACTATTGGGCAGGTGGGCTGTCAGATTGAACTCAGGGCCTTTACATGGAGCTACATCCCTAGTCCTTTGCTTATTTTTTATTCCGAGACAGAGTCTCACTAAGTTGCTAAGCTGACAGGTGTAAGCTCAAACTTGTAATCCTTATGCCTTCAGCTGCCTAAGTGCTAGACTTCAGGCATACACCACTATGCCCAGCTAGTAAGTATTTCATATATTTTGATGGTATTTCAAATCCTCTTCTTGGGCTGTGCTATAGCTCAATGGCACAGCTGCCTGCCTGGCAAATGCAAGGTCCTGAGTTCTTTTTAAATTTTAGTTTCTGATTGTTGTTAGTGTATAACAGTACAATTGGTTTGGCATATTGATTTTTTTAAAAAAAATTAAAAACACAATAAGTTTACTATTATTTCCAGCAGCTCTTTTTGAAGACTTCCAGGATTAGGACTTTATCGGTACATGATCATATTGCCTATGACTAGAGAAGTTTTAATGTTTCCTTTCCAATCTATGCCTTTTATTTCCTTATCTCGTCTTACTAAGCAGGCTAGGTGCCCCAGTTAATACTGAGACAGCATGAGTAAACCTCGTTGCTTTGTTACTATTTAGGGGACAGTCTTTCAACAGTATGCTGCTAGCCACGGGTTTCTCTTAGTCACGTTTATAAGATAAGTCCTGTGTTTTAAGGATCTTTATCACTTTTTTTCTGCATCAGGTAGGATGATTATTTTAAAATCGTTACCCATTGGTTGAAGTGAGTCATAAAAGCAGCCTGCATTCCTAAGATAGAGTGTAGTTGGACATGGCCCAGTACTTTATTTTTAACACGTTGCTGGTTTTGTTTTACTGTTCAGTTTGTGTTTATGAGGTACATAAAGGTATAGTTTTCTCATAAATGTTTTCCCTGTTCTGTGGGTAATGCTGTCATTGTTTAGTGCATCAGGAAGCATCCATCCCTTTTCACACTGCAGGCAGAATGTATAGATGTGGTATTGCTCTGCTGTTTCTTTTTGTGTTGTTCTCAGTAGGAAACCTGATGTCAGTCTTTCTTTTGTTCCTCTGTACATAAGGTTGGATTTTTTTCTTTTCTTTATTTTTTTATTTAAAGAAAAAAAGAAAAGACAAAACATAAAAAAGGGTAAAAGTAATACAGAATTTCAAAGAAAAATATTAACATTAAGAAATTGCTAGTTGATAAGTTACATGTTGTCCTCTTAGAAATAGTTGTTAAAGCTACAAAATCTCAACATAAAAAGTGGACACTCAGACACTGAGAGTGCAAACCATTCTGTTCAGTGATCTAATGGAAACTTAGTAATATGGTCATCTATCTTACACACTTAAACGTCCATATAGTTATATCTTTTAGAGCACTTTCCTTCCCTTTCATTTTTACAATATCTATTATATATTTTGGATCTTATTACTCTTTCAGTAATTCTTTTACACCAGAGAGACAATGTGATATTTACAAATGTAAGACTTATTTATTTCACTTCTAAGGATAGTCTCAAGTTGCCTCCATTTACCTATAAAGGCTTCAAGATCATCCTTTTTTATAGCTGAGTAATATTCTATTATATCAGAGTGCTACATCTTCTTCATCCACTCTGCAGTTGATGGGTATTTTGGTTGTTTCCAAGACTTAGCTATTACAAATTGTGCTGCTATAAACATGGGTGCACATATATCACTGTGGCATGATCTTTTCAAATTTTTTGGGAAAATACTCAGGAGGGGAATATCTGGGTTGAATGGAATCTAATCCTAGTTTGTTGAGGAATCTCCATACTGATTTCCACAGTGGCTGTACCAGTCTACACTCCCACCAACAGTGGAGAAGCATTCCTTTTTCTTCACGGCCTCACCAACATTTGTTATCAGTTATTTTCTTGATGGCAGCCCTTATTTCTAGAGTGAAATGAAATCTCAGTGCTGTTAATTTGCATTTCTCAAATGACCAGCTATGGTGAACATTTCTTCATGTAATTATTTGCCATTTGTATCTTCATCTGTGAAATGTGTGTTCATCTCAGATGCCCATTTTTGAAAAAGGTCTTTGAATTTGGGAGGCTTGATGTTTTTCAATTCTTTATATACTGTGGATATAAGTCCTTTGAGGAATTGTTGGCTACAATTCTTTCCTGTTCCGTGCGTTTTCTTTTCACTTTGTTGGTGATTTTTTTTTGAAGTGCAAAAACTTTTTAATAAGATGTGATCCTAGTGGTTGATTCTTTGAAGTATTTCCCATGCAGTTTGCGTTTTGTTCATGAATTCTCTGCCTATGCCTATGTCTCCAAGTTTTCTACCTATCTTGTCTTCCAATAGAGTTAGTGTTTCTGTTTTAATATTTAAATCTTTGATCCATTTTGACTTTAGTTTAGTGCATGGTGATAGGCATGGGTCTATTTTCAGTCTTCGGCATGTGGAAAGCCAAATTTTCCAACACTATTTATTAAAGAGGCTATCTTTTTTCCAGTAAACATGTTTAGCCCGTTTGTCAAATATAAGGTGGCTGAGTGTCTTTGTAGTTGTTTTTGTATCTTCTAATCTGTTCCATTGACACTCAGGTCTATTTCTTTGCCAGTACCATGCTGATTTTATCACTGTGGGTTTGTAGCATAATTTCAAGTCAGGAATTGAGATGCCTCCTACTTTGCCTTTGTTGTCCAGAATTGCCATTGTTATTCTAGGTCTCTTCTGTTTCCAAATGAATTTAGGAGTGTTTTCTCTAGATCTGTGAGGTATGTTAATGGTATTTTGATTGGGATTGCATTAAATCTGTATAACAGTTTTGGGAGTATGGCCATTTTTACAATGTTGCCTCGTCCTAACCAAGAGCAAGGAATATCCTTCCATTTTCTAATATCCTCTTCAATCTCCTTTTCTAGAGTAGTATAATTTTCAGCATATAGGTCTTTTACATTCTTGGTTAGGTTGATTCCTAAGTATTTCATTTTTTTAGATGCTATTGTGAAAGGCGATATTTCCATAATTTCTCTCTCAGTGAGTTTTCCGTTTGTGTACAGGAATGACATTGATTTTTGAGTGTTGACTTTGTATCTGGCTATGCTGCTGAATTTGTTTATTACCTCTAGTAGTCTTTATGGAGTTTTTTGTGTCTTCTATATAAAGTATCATGTCATCTACAAATAATGATAATTTTACTTCTTCCTTTCCTATCTTTATTCATTTTATTTCTCTTTCTTGTCTGATTGCTCTGGCTAATATTTCCAGAACTATATTGAATAAGAGTGGTGACAGTGGACATCCTTATCTTGTTCCTGATTTTAGAGTGAAGGCTTTCAGTTTTTGACCATTTAGTATAATATTGGCTGTTGGTTTGTCATAGGTGGCTTTTATAAGATTAAGGTAGACACTGTGTATTTTGAGTCTCTGAAGGGTTTTTATCATGAACAGGTGTTGCACTTTATCAAAAGCTTTTTCTGCTTCTATTGAGATGATCATGTGATTTTTGTTTTTGGCTCTGTTGATGTGATGTATTACATTTATTGATTTGCGTATGTCAAACCATCCTTGCATTCCTGGAATAAATCTCACTTGGTTGTGGTGTATAATCTCCTTGATGATTTGCTGCATTGTTTGTCAGTATTTTATTGAGAATCTTTGCATCAGTGTTCATTAGTGAGATTGACCTGTAGTTCTCTTTTTGGTTGGACCTTTCTCTGGTTTTCGTATCAGAGTAATACTTGCTTCCAGAAATGAGTTAGGGAGGATTGCTTCTCTTTCAATTTCAATGAAGAATGTTAAGAGTATTGGCGTCAGATCTTCTCTAAATTTCTTGTAGAATTCAGCCATGAATCCATTAGGTCCTGGGCTTTTCTTTGTTGGTAAGTTTTTAATCACGTTTTCAATTTCAGTAGCTGATACTGGGTTATTCAGAATTGTTATATCTTCTTGATTGAGCTTTGGTAGTTCATATGTTTCTAGAAATCTGTCCATCTCCTCTGTGTTTTCCACCCTATGTGAGTAGAGATTTTCAGAGTAGGTATTCATGGTCTTTTGAATTTCCACGGGATCTGTAGTGACTTCTCTCTTTTCAGTCCTTATTGTGTGAATTTGAGTTTTTTCTTTCTTTTTCTTTATAAAGTTGGCTTTATGTTTATCAGTTTTGTTTATTCTCTCAAAAACCAGCTCTTTGATTTGTTAATTCTTTGTATTTTTTTTTAGTTTCAGTTGCATTAATTTCTGCTCTGATCTTTATAGTTTCCTCTCTTCTTTGAGCTTTGGGTTTGACTTGCTCTTCCTTTTCTAGAATCTTGGGATGTAGCATCAGGTTGTTTATTTGTGTTTGTTCTGTCTTCTTGATGTGACTATTTATTGCTATATATTTCCCTCTTAGGACTGCTTTCATTATGTCCCACAGGTTACGGTATGTTGTATCCACATTTTTATTGAATTGCAAGTATTGCTTTATTTCTTCTTCTTCTTTTTTTTTTTTTTTTGTGGTATTGAGGATTGAACCCCAGTACTGCAAAAGGACCTTGTACTTGCAAAGCAGCCGCTTATGCCGTTGAGCTAAATCCCCCACCTACTTTATTTCTTCTTTAATTTCAGCTGTAGCCCACTGGTTGTTCAGAAGGTTGTTGTTTAGTTTCCATGTATTAATGCAGGTTTTGCAATTTCTTTTGCCATTAATTTCTAATTTCCATGCACTCTGATCAGATATTATACATGGGATAATTTCAATCTCTTTGTATTTACTTAAGAATGTTTTATGGGTTAATATATCGTCTATTTTGGAGAATATTCCATGTGCAGCTGAGACGAATGTATGTTCTGATGTGGTTGGGTGGGACACTGTAAAAGTCTACTAAGTCCATTTACTCACAGGTATGATTCAGTTATTATTTCTTTGCTGACTTTTTGTCTAGTTGATCTATCTCTATGTGACAGGGTGGGTATTAAGGTCTCCTACTACAATTCTGTTCTTGTGTATTTGGTTTTTCATGTCCATTAGTATTTCTCTTATATAGTTGGGTGCTCCTGCTTTTGATGCATATATATTTATAACTGTTCTTCTTGAAGTTTTCAATTAACAAGTATGTAGTGACCTTCTTTATTTCTTTTAATCATTTTAGATTTGAAGTTCACATTGTCTGCAAACAGAATAGCTACCCCTGCTTTTTTCTGGGTTCCTATTGCATGGAATATTGTTTTCCATCCTTTGACTTTTAATCTATGAGTTTCCTTGGTGAATTATGTGTGTTTCTTGTATACAGCATATTGTGGGTTCCTGTTTCTTGATCCATTCCTTCAGCCTATTTCTTTTGACAGATGAATTGAGCCTATTTACATTATGGATATCACTGATATGTGCTGGCTTGATTTTGCCATGTTGTGCTCCTGTTGTTGGTTTCCT
>PVJX010004915.1:25167-89974 GCA_004027295.1 Dolichotis patagonum
GTAAAAAAAAAAAAAAAAAAAAAAGAAAGAAAAGAAAGAAAGAAAATTGTCTTCTTTCAGGGCTTGGAATACTGCACTCCAAGCTCGTCTTAACTTGAGGGTTTGGGCTGAAAAATCTACCGTGATTCTGATGGGCTTTCCTTGATAGGTGAGTTGTATCTTTTCTCTAACAGCTTTTAGTGTTCTGTTTTTATGTTATATGTCTGGGATTCTAATTATTATATGTCTGGGTGTAGATTTATGTTGGTTGTGACTGTTTGATGTTCTATATGCTTCACTTACCTGTATATCAGAGTTTTTCCCCATGTTTGGGAAATTTGCTGCTATTACTTCTGTGAATAGTTTACCTATGTCATTTGCATTGACTCCTGCATCTTCACTGATGCCTAGTACTCTTATATTGTTTCTCTTGGCATCATCCTGAAACTGCTGTATTGTCATTTCATGCTGCTTTGTTGTTTTTAAAAGTTCTACTCTTTCATGATTGCTGAGATCCTGTCTTCAGGGTCCGAAATTCTATCCTCACCTTCATTTAAACGGTTTTGCCAGCTTTCAATAGAATTTTTTGTTTCTTGGATAGCTCTTTGAATTTGTTTCATAGATTCTGCTTGTTTTCCATATTTGTTCATTCAAGGTTTCAATCAATTTCCCATGTTCCTGTATTTTTTTATCTATTTTTTTCTCAGGCTATGCTGAGTAACTCCTTTACTAAGGTTGTTATTTCTGTCTTTACATAGTAAGCTATTTCTAATTTGACTTCCTCTATAGCCTCATGAATTTGTTTCTTTATTTCATTTGCTATCTTGTCAGAGATTTCCAGGGTATGATTTTCAAAATCCTCTATTTCAGTATCACCTGTACTTGCTCCTGATTGACTAGATGTTTGAGATTGCATTTTGCCTTTTTGTTTTGTCATTTTCACTTTTTGGGCAAATATTTGGTCTTTCAGTCCCAATAGTCTCAACTGTCCATAGTGTGAATCTTAGGGTCCTACTGTGTTGTTGATGTTTGTCCAGTTGCTGGGAACCACAATGAAGAGGAGCCAGTCACCTGAATTCCTCCTGCAGCACCTGTTGGGTGAGTCCTTTGTTCTTCCAGGGCTAACTAGACTAGGAGTACCGACCTAGGTTAACTCTTCGTTCCTGCTATTGCTATGTCTTCAGGTTATTGCAGGTCACCAGATCTCCCTGTCCATAGTGTTTTGTCGGCTGAGGCCCTACTGTGTCACTGGGGGTCTTATAAGCTCTTTGAATTTTCTCCAAGTTGGGGGAGGCCTTCTTGACACTCCTCAATCTGTCTGATGTTCTCTGTGTGGAGGAGGGGATCACCCACTCTCTTGCCAGGTTTGCCAGGGTCTTACAGTTGGAGGGAGCTTCACAACTGCTCCTATTTACCTACTGCAGACCTCTATTTTAGGGGCAAACTCACCACACTGACTGGAGCCTGCTGAGGTCTTCTGGTTTGGTGAGGGGTTACTGAGACTTCCATTGAGCCAGCATGGTAATCCACTGTAGTCTAAGGTTCTACAAAAAGGGGTAGGAACCAAAGATCAACTTCAGTACTAGGTCCAGGAGGTGGGGGGATTCCCTGAGGGGCGGGCCCATGTGGCCTCTTTTCTTTTTTTTTTTTTTTTTTGAGACAGTCTTGGTAGAGTTTAGGCTGGCCTTCAGTCTGTACTAATCCTCCAGCCTCAGTCTTCCAAGTGCTGGGATTCCAGGTGTGTGCTACCATGCCCAGCTCAGATTTTCTGTTTATTACTGATTTTGAAAAGCTTTATAATGTGTCTGGTTTTCCCTCATATTTCTTGTGCTTGTGTTTCTGAGCTTCTTGGATCTTTAGATGTAATTTTGAAAAATTTCTCCATTATATTGTCAAGATTTTCTGTCCCTCTCCCCCCTTGGAGCAACTGCATTCATACTTGCCCAGACCTTGGCATTTCACTTGAGATAGCTTCAGGTTTACTGATCTTTTTTTTCCGGTGGTCTCTAAACTGCTCTTAATCCTGTTTGTGGTGCCTTTCATCTCAAACAATTAAAAAAAAAAGGTTTGATGTGGGCCATCTTTTTCTTGCATACTTTCCCTCCCACATGTTCCCATCTTTCCTATCCCCGTCTTGCTGAGGATTGACCCCAGGGCCTTGTGTAAGCACATAATCCGTCAGTGGTCTCTACCCCAGCCCTCCATGTCTTACTTTACAGGTCCATGCTTCTCCTTCTTGTCATCTTCATCCTCATAGAACTTCTCTGTTGGGGAACCACAAATTCACAGTGGCTAATTTTGCATAGTTTCCTATGGGATAAAAGGAAGGATTGGGATTATTGGTACTACTCATCTGAGATTTCGCATTGACTCTTCTAAGCAGGGGATCATGTATGCCTTCTTAAGTCATCTCAGGATTATACTCCAGGACAAGATACTTCTAAGCATATATCTACACTCTCTTGAGTCTGAGTCTTCTGATAAGTTATAATCCCTTACTAGCCTCATCTATCACTGTCTGCACTTAATAAATAGTGGCTGCTTTAGGAGTGAAAGAATCCAATCCAGAGACATCGATTTCCCAGCGATTGATGAAACACTATACTTGTCTCTGTTTTTTTATTTTTTGCACCACATTCTTAAGACAGACAATCAAGACTCTTGGCCAGATTCCCAATATTGACAATTAGGAGCCTTGGCCAGGCTGTTGATATTTCTCCTCATCATTATATTCCTCCTTTTCTTCATCTTCCTCCTCCTCCTTGTTGAATTGTATTGAGCTGTGTCCACAGCTATAATTTTATTTTTAGACAGGGCTTTCAGTTATTCAGGCTGGGTTCAAACTTGGGATCCTCCTGCCTCAGCCTCTGGAGTGGCTGGGATTACAAATGTATGCCACACATATGGTTCCCCTGTCTTCAACAGATGGACTATAGTTACAATCAGTGGCTTTAATGTCTCTCTTTACTAATTACATCATCTTCCTCTGTCATTTCTAGCTGGTTTGGGGTTTCTTTTGGTCATCAGCATGGTCAGGTTTTACTATTTCTTTGTCTACCTAATAATAAATATGTGATTGGGTGCTGGCAGTCTGAATTTTGCTCTGTTCCATACTGGACAGTGTTCCTTTGCATATTTTGGGCATAGTTCTGAGTTCCTGTTCAGGTTCTTGGCTATAGTTTTGAGGTTCTTGCGCAGATTCTAGCAAACCTCTGCCCGCATGTGGGCCTTCACCCTGTCTGTTCCTTTGCCCTTGCCCTGTGGTTGCTTTTGGACTGTCACAACAGAGTCAGTGACCCTTGAGCAGAAGTGTGTAGCCTGCTGCTGAAGGCTGGCCTTTCTGTTCTGTAGGCAGGACGGAGCCATCTTTGTCTGCCTTCTCTGTGATGTGCAGGTTTCTGTCTCCGTGTACTCTGGGTGTACTCTAGGCCCGCCTGGCAGTTGTGACTGAGAATCTCTGTTCCCGGCTCTGTCTCATAGGTTTGCTGAGCTATGTCCCTGTGTCCTCATAACCCTCCCTCTCCCCAACCTCCCAGGTGCTGTGGGCCCCTTCCCAGCCAGATAGGGCTTCACCTCTTCCCTTCCCTTGGGAGTCACTGTTTCGGGTGACCAGTTGTCCAATATCTTCAAAGTGTTTTTTCATGTATTTTTTTCTATTTAAAAATGATTTTCAGGATCAGGAGGGTAAATCTGGCCTCTATGACCTTGTCTAGGTTGGGTGGAACGGACCCAACCTCCAGGACGGAACATTTAGTGATAACAGGAATTGTAGTAAATTCAGTGTTTCAGTTGCTGAAGCATCTGTTGCTTCTTCCCACTTGCATTTCATGTCTTAGGGCCCTTTGCTTTCCTGAGAGTCTTACTTTGAATTACTATGTGGCTCCTTCTAATATCCCTATTCTCTTTCTTTCTAGTTATGGATTAAGTTGTCAAAAGATCAGTCATTAAAGAAATAAAAATATTTAAATTACTGGCCCCGTGGCTGATTTCTTGCCATAGCCACTTAGAATGTCTTATTTGTCACGGCCACGGGTGCTTTGAAGTAAAACTGTGCTTAGACAGGAAAAGTACTAATGCTCATCTTGATTCCTTGTTAAGTTTACGGTTTTTATATTGCATTTCACAATTTTATTTTCATTGAAATTTTTGGACTCTTGTCAATCTATGAGAATCTTTATTACACTATTCAGCATCCTTAGATTTAAGCTGAGAATGGTGGTGCATGCCTGGAATCTCAGTTACTTAGGAGACTAAGGCAGGAAGATTGCAAATTCAAGGCCCCCCTGGGGAAATAGGGAGACAGCGTCTTTAAAAGGGGTGGGAATGTAGCTCATTAGAAAGCCCCATGGTTGAGTCCTCAGCACTACAAATCAAATCAAAACAAAACAGAAAAAGAAGCTATTTGGGATTTGGTAGACATCTGATCCTCTGTAGTCCTCAATGAGCTTATTTTTCTTTTTTCTTTTTACTCTGCTTCTTTTCTTTTCTTTTCTTTTCTTTTCTTTCTTTTCTTTCTTTCTTTCTTTCTTTCTTTCTTTCTTTCTTTCTTTCTTTTACTCCAATTTTATAGCAGGTGTTACACATACAAAATCAACAGTTTTTGGTTTTTTTGTGGCACTTCCCACTGAGCTACATCCCCATATAGTGAGACCTGGCATCAAACAAACAAAAAATAAAACAAAGCAAAAACTCTCTAATAAAGTGAAAAAAAGAAAAAAGAGAGAGGCTTTGAAATGAGGTGGCAGGGTGACTTAAAGAGACTAAGCAAGGTATCCAACATAGTGTTTTGTGGCTTTGAATATTGTCCTGGAGTTTGGTGCTGAATTTATGTCAGCCTCCATCAGTTTGGCTAGGAGCAGAGAAGCTCTGTAGAAACATCTTTCCTTTTAGTAGGTAATTTTTCTTGCTAAGTATGCCATAAGAACTTGAAGAATGATCTTAATTTCTCATTTTAAAACGACTGTCAACTGAGCCAGACTGTTTAACACTTCAGAGTTAGAACACATGGATTAGTCAATAAATTTAAATGTGATAGTAGTTGCCATTACTACTAAGTTGTTGGAGTAATATATTATATTTACATTTTAAACGGATATTGATCTTCATTCAGTGTCTAAATTGAAGCATCTCAATTCTTATGAAATTGCTGATTCTCTTCCACTTTGTAGTTATACAACCAGGCATAAATTCGAGCCAACATTCTACAGATTTTTCTTACCTTTGCTGCTTTATGCAGTACCCTTTAGGAAGTATGACTACTTTTTGGATGCTAAAAATAGCAAAGACATGCTGTTGCTAAAACAACAAAGTTAAAGTGGCCTGCTCTGTGTGTCATTGTGTCTTGAAGGTACTTGAGGTTCATCCAGTTGCCCTTGACTCAGAGGAAGTTCTGTCACAGCTGTCAGCAGTTGCTGCTACCAGATGACTGGGGGGAGCATCGAGAGCATCAGGTCGTGGGCGACCTTTCTGTCACCCAGTTAAGAAGGCCCAGCCAGCTCCTTTATCCTCTGGAAAACAAGAAGACCAATGCCCAGTATCTGTTTGCGGATAGGACCTGTCAGTTCTTGGTCGGCCTCCTCTCCACCCTGGGCTTCAGAAGGGTACTATGTGTTGGTACACCAAGGTATGTTCTGAGGTGTAAAACAGTTTTTTCCTGTTAGTGCTATTTAAACTGTGAAAAAACTTTGTCAAGTGGTTTTACTGTGCGCAGTGTACAGCGAGAAACACTGAGAATTCCCAGGAAGTGGGAAGGCTGCTCCCTCTCTGTGGGATCTGCAGCCTGTATTCCAACTGAAGAGGTTTCTCTCTGGCGTAGGAGAGGAGATGCTTTCTGACTTTATACATAAATTGTCTGTGACATTAGACCTCTCCGTTTCAGAAAAGTGTGGCCCTTTTAAAAATATTTACAAGGGCTGGGGATTTAGCTCAGCGGCATAAACACCTGCCTGACAAGTGCGAAGTTGTGAGTTCAAAACCTAGTACCAAAAAATAGAAATACAAAAAAACCCCACCAAAAATAAAAACTCCAAAAATAAAAATATTTACAGACTGAAATCTTGGTTACACCTGCCAAATTCTCTTCAGGGTTTCACTGCAATATCAGAAGTCAAGAAGAACACGGATGGATTTTGTTGTTTGTTTGTTTATTGTAACTTCTTAACTTCCCACTAAATTTGCTTTTACTAATTGCTTTAGGTTGCACGAGCTGATCAGGTTGACAACATCTGATGACAAGAAGTCTAACCTTAAAAGCCTTTTACTGGATATTGATTTTCGGTAGGTTTATAAACTGTAAGAATTATTCTTCGTTGTTCCCTGTTTTTGTTTTTCTCTTCTTAACTGCTTATAATCTGTCATAAATTTTAATTAACATTTAGAAGTACAAATTGATTATAAAGCACCTTTTTAGTCTTATAAACCACAGGTAATCTTTTGAATTTCAAATAAGGAGACAACTGATTTCTCTTCCTTGATTTTTCTCTGGGTGCTGTATCTGGTTGCCCGTGACTTACCACTTCAAGATGAACTAATTCCTGCTGAATGAAGGTTCAGAGAGCACTGAGCTGCTTCGAGCTTAGTCACATTTCTAGGACTTTGTTTCACCATCAAATCTTTAAAGTGTGAAAAGGCATTTTAAAAATATATTTGATCAGGTGCTGCACATACTGCTTCCCTGGATGCAGCCTGAAGTGAAGGGAGGGGCTGTCGAGGGGGAAACAGTGGCCGGAGGGCAGAGGGGTCTGGGCAGAGTGTGTGAGACCTCAGATCTATGACCCACGGCGTGTCTTCTTCTACTATCTCTGTGCTTCTGTGGCACTGAAAAATTCTTCCTAGTTTTCAGGTGTTTGAATTCCAGGAGCTCACCGTAACTTTGTAAGACATGGTGTTGTTAGTATCATTTATGTGATTTTGAATGCATTTAAGGAATCAGGCTGTGTGTGTCTTGGTGTTTAGATCTAATAGAGTCTAGGCTAATATTCTAGTATTTGTTGGAGAAAATCTGTAAAATTAAATATGCTTTTTCTCCTAAAAGTAAGGCAAGCAGATTTTTAAAGTGCAAAATGTCATGTAAAAAGCAGCTTTTGTAATTTTTCTTTATGTGTCCAAGTCAACTTTATTTTACCTAATGTAAGCAACTATACTTCTCAGATTACCTCCACTTTCTCACTGCCTACCTGTGAAGTACTCATCTTGTTAACAGCACTATCATAGTAAACTAACATCTGCTTGACATGAGTGAACCTTGGCAAGATGATAACAGGTTTCTTAGTAAACAGAAGTCGCAGTCAGACTGTTGGTAATCCCAGCACTAGGGAGGCTGAGGCAGGAGGATCACTGAATGTTCAAGACCATCCTGGACTGCATAGTGAGTTCAAGGCCAGCCTAAACTGTAGAGCAAGACCCTATCTCAAAAAGAAAAAAAAAAAAAGAAAAGAAAAAAATATCACAGAGTGTGATGTTACATACATGTACTCCCTGCTATTTAGGAGACAGTCAAGAGGACCACAGATTGAAAGCCAGCCTCGGTGGCGAGACCCTGGTCAAAATTAAACAAATAAATAGTGTTGGGTTCAGTACTTCCCAGGTTGTTTCCAGTACTGAGGGGAAAAAAACCTTTTTTTAGTTGAAATACAACTCACATCACATTCACCGTGTTGGAGAGTGTATTTTGGTGATCATGATGCATGTTCACTGTATTGAGTAACCATCACCGCTACCTGTTTCCGGAGCATTTGTCACACTGAAAATAAAACCTGCACTCACCCCTCTGGCAACCACTTTCCACTTCCATGGATTTACCTGTTCCAAACAGTCCATATCAGTGGAGTCGCTTAGTACTAACATATGGGTCTGGTTTCCTTTGGTTAGCTTAATGTTTTCAAGGCTCCTACAAGACTTCGTGCCTTTTATGGCTGGCTGTATTAACTATTGTTTGGTTATATCAAATTCTTTTTATTTAAAATCCTGGATTCCTTTCCTAAAGTGTATTGTTAATATAAATGCATTATTTCAGAGATAGAAATTTAACTTTGGGCTCCTATGACATCAGTATTAACTGTAGCTGGTGATTTTTGAGTGCTTGTCATATATCAAGCCTTGTTCTAACCCATACCTTATCATAGGTCTATAAGATAGATACTGTTATCATTCTCATTTTCCCCATGAGAAAACTGAGATACCAAGAAGTAAAATAGCCAAAGTCAGAGTTTGTAAGTGGCCCAGCATGACTCAAGCCCAGGCAGTCTTGCTCCAGAAATTCTCTTCAGGAAGTAAGTTTGCTTTTAAACTTGTACACAAGTTTTTCTTATATGATCCATGTCTCTTTTCATTCTTCAGTCTCTCCCTTGCTCCCTTTATCCTGCTGCATTCCACTGAGGTTTTCCAATGAATCAGTCACTGGCTTCCAGCTGGGTGTGGTGGCACATGACTGCCCAAGGCAGCCTGGGCAAGGTAGTGAGTTCAAGCATTATGAGACCTTGTTTAAAAAAACAAAACATACACCAAAAAAAGACCCCAAAAATAAAAACAATAAAAACCCAAACCTGGTTTCCACGTTATTGCATGTTTAGGATAAGGAGCTCATTGCAGTCCCAGAAATCCATTCACATGAAGAATGTGCTGGTTCACGTCGCTGGAGTCCAGAGTACAGCCAGCTTTACTGCACTCACCATCCTGGCCTCCACAGTGCTGCTAGGGCTCAATCTTTCTCTCATTTGGTCCTTCCCTGTGAACTGGCTTTGTTCTCAGGGACTTTGGAGGTGCAGCACTAAGCTTACCTTGTCACATCTGGCCTGCTGGTGGGACGAGGTGGTCGTCCTGAGAGCTGCAGTGGCAGAACTGCAGGGAGTGCCCTGGGTGGCTTGGCATTCCTGTAATATTTACTTACTTACTTATTTATTTATTTATTTATTTATTTTTGGTAGTACTGGGAATTGAACTCATGGCCTTGTAGGCATGCGCTCTGTCCCTAAACTACATCCCCAGTCCTTTTTTTTTTTGAGACAGTGTCTTGCTGTGTTGCCTAGGCTGGCCTTGAACTTGTGTTCCTTCTGCCTCAGCCTCTGACTAGCTGAGATTAGGCATGTACCACTGTGCCTAACTTTCATGTCCTTTTATAGAGGTGCATAGGCCTTGCATCTTCTTTACACCATGACTTCAAGCATTGTGTTAGTTTCCTAGGACTGCCGTGACAACTCATGGCTTAAACAGCAGTCTGTACTCTCATGGTTCTGGCTGCTGGAGGTGTGATGAAGGTGTCAGCAGTTTGGTTTCTCTTTAGCCCTTTCTCCTTCACTTGCTGTATCACAGTCTCCACCCACGATCCTTTGTGTACACACTCATACTTCCCTGGTGTCTGTGTATGTCCGTGTTTTATCTTACAAAGACACCAGTCACGTTGGAGAAGAGTTTAACACAGCCTCGTTTTACTTTAATCATCTCTCTAAAGAAATCCCTGTCTCCAAATGGTCATATTCTGAAGAATATCCACATCTCTTGAGGAACTGCCAAACTGTTTCTTAAGTGGGCCACACCACATTATATCCCCCCAGAAATGGACAGTGGTTCTAATTTTTTCCATGTCCTTGTCAACACTTACTACTGTCTGTCTTTTTGAAGTGATAGGTCATTGTGGTTTTATTTTGGATTTCCCTAGTGACTAATGATTTTGAGCTTCTTTTCTTTTGCTTTATCTTTTTAGAGAAACATTCAATTTTTTGTCCTTGTTTTAAATAGTTGTCCTTTTATTATTGAATTGAGAGAATTCTTAATATTAGCTTGAGCTAATTTCTATATGGGGTATGAGATCTAGGAGTCTAACTTAATTCTTTTAAATATGGATATCTTATGTTCTAGCCTATTGAAAGGACTATTTTTTTTTCCCCATCGAATTGTCATGGTACTCTACTGAAAGCCAAATGACCATGAATGTAAGGTTTATTTCTGGACTCTCAATTCTGTTTCATTGATCTATGTCTATCTTTATGGTAGTCTTGATTATTGTTACTTTATAGTAAAATTTGAAATTGGGAAGCTTTGAATCTTCCAGATTTGTGTTCTTCCTTTTGAAGATCATTTTGGCTGCTCTGGGTTTCATGCATTTCCATGTGAATTTTAGGATCAGCTTATCAATTTCTACCAAAAAAAAAAAAAAAAGCTGAGATTCTTATAGGAATTGTATTGAATTTTTACATTAGTTTGGGGACTTTTGCCATCTTAATGTTGTCTTCCAATCCTTGAAGATGAGCTGTTTTTCCATTTGTTTTCAGATCTTCTTTAATTTCTGGGGCACTGGGATGTATCTCCTGTGGATAGTAGGCGACTGCTGTGTATGAAGACTTACTTTCTTTTCACAACTGTGGACTTTATGGCAGATGAAATGGATGGTGTTCTCTTGAGGACATCTTACCGCAGTTTCTTTGTAGCACAGTCTTAGGGTGTCAGGGTTGCAGAAGCTCAGCCTTCGGTGTTGAGAGAACATTAGCAGGCAGAGTAAACATGAGTTGTTGCCTGTATTTACAGTACGATGGCTGGTGTGGCTGGTTTAGATTTCTCACAGAGACCGCAGTGAAGTCAGGGAAAAACTTTCGTGGCATAGTGTGGCAGCGAGCGGTTACTTTTGGCACATTGCCGTTGGTTTCTTGTTGCCCTGTTAAATAAAGGTCTCTCCGAGGTGGCAGAGCTGCCTCAGCTTCAGGGCTCTGTGCAGATGTGCTATAAATACCCATTTCGGGGTATGCTATGTGAAGTTAACATTTGCTAAGATGGATTTCTTCTGTAGGCCCTAATTTTAGCATGAAAGATGTGAAACTCTTATTTGGCAAACTATTATCCAAATAAAGTTATATCGAAAAATGAATTTCTTAGGTTCATTTTATGAACTAATTTTATTCAGCTCTTGATTACATTTCCTGTGGAGAGAGCAAGTTTCACACTTGGTAACTGACTCTGATTTAAAGAGAATGAATGGCCAAATTAAATGAATGTCCTTTTGAGCAGTTTTCAAGTGCATGTTTTTCTGATTGGTTTCATTTTCCTTATTCAATGGAGAGAATAATTCTTTGTAGCCAATTTTGTTTTAAGAAGGCAACATTGAGTGTTTTTCATAATTTAAAACATGAATAATTATGCTCCCTTGTTTGTATTTGACGGGAACTTAGAACTGAAATTTTGGCTTTTTTTTTTTGGTGGTTGTTTCTGGCCCTGCATACTGCTGCCCAGCGTTTTGGGCAGATGTAATATGCTGAATTTTATGCAAATCAGATTTTCTTTTTTAATTTTGAAAAATGACTCTTGTGTCTTTGTGAAACTGCACAATTGGAGGTTAAACTAACGGGAAAAGCATGGTGGTGCGTGCCTGTAATCCAGCACTGAGGAGGGTGAGGCAGAAGGATCGCTGCAAGTTCGAGGCCAGCCTGGGCTGCATGGCTAGACTCTGTCTCAAAAAAAAAAAAGTTTAACGGTATAACATTTTCCTTTGCTCAAAATACCCTCAAATGATAGTTGGCCCACAGCTGTACTGGTATTGATGTGCTTTTTAAAAATTAGTTATTTGAACTGATTTCTCTGAGTTCATTGAAGAGAAGGATTTGTGCTGGTACTGTTTGGACAATTGAATGTGGATGTCTTGTGCTCTGGGTGAGTGATTTAGGGATGACAATGTGCAACATATGTACCATTGTTGCCCCTGATTGATGTGTTTTGAAATTTTGTTTCATTTTTTTTCTCTTTGAAATAAAATGGATTTGGAAAAACAAAAATAAAAATTATTTGAAATTTAGTTAAATAGGAAGTTATATTTGTTTATCAATGGTAAATTGACTTTGCTCCACAGATTTTGGAATGTTCGTTTATTGGGGTCTGTGGCTAGATCCCCAATCTGCCAAACAAGTGCATGGCGAAGGCCCAAATGAATGAGACAAGTAGTATAATCTTTAGGGCTCCAGGAGGACCAAGACCCTCTGCAGAGTTCTTAACTCTGGTGGCTGAGACAGACAGTGTCTCTGTGTGGCCTGTGTTTATTCAAACAAGGAAGGGGTTACAGTGGAAAATGCGGGAAACCTGAGCAGGGTCTTGGGAGGGGTTCAAAGACCCCTCCAAGCAATAGAGGAGGCTAATTAAGGAGAACTAGCCTAGGAGAAAGTCTTCAGGTGTCCTCAGCTATGGCCTATCTTGCCCCCTGAGGCGTCATCTCCTCAGGTTAGCCATGCCCAGTCATGCCACAGCCCTGCACGTGTATTTAGCTTCAGTGGCTCCAACATTTGTTTACATTAAATGGTTTAAATATTTTCAGTTATCCAAGACTTTTGCTTATCTCTTCAGTGCAAATTAATGTTTTATAAAATCAGCAGATGTGCTACCATATCTTAAATGATATTAAAAGTTATTGTCCATCTCCACAGAACAAGAAATAAATTTAGATTTTGTTTTGGTGAACATAAACAATTCTGTAACATTGGTAGAGCTGACACTTAACATTTTAGTATATGCTTTATCCCTGGCCTTGTATAAAGCAGTTTACATGCATTATTACATCTATTCTCTGAAGTCCTATAAGAAATTACTTTTCTCATTTTATAGATGAAGAAACAGGTTTAAAAAGATTAAGTGGCTTATTAAGACGAGGTGGTACCTAAGTGAGGGACCCAGAGTTCGACCAGAGAGCTTGTGAAGTATAAGAGGATAAGCAGAGCCAGGGATGTTAGAATATTAATAGGAACAGAAGACTGGGTCCAGTGTACCCCTTCCTTCCTTTTCTCCTGTAAATTTGTACTTTAGCATAATAGCAGCTGGCTGGGTCTCTTAGTACCTTTGCCTGAGGGATACAGGAAGCAATGTATGTGTTTACCCACTTGTTACCATGAATGGCAAGGTGTATGCACATGTGGAAAAGTGGCAAAACAAGATTTTTCCCCACCTTATACTCTGTGTAACTTGTTTTACATATATTTACCCAAGCATCACAGAGGGTCCAGTAGACCCACACTACTTTAGGGTTTGTTGAAAGAAAACATTTTCTTTTAATTTTTCTGGTGGAAGTAGACCAAATCAATACAACGGCACATGCAAAATCAGATTTGCAAGTTTCAGAGGGGATCAAAAGTGAATTATCAGATTATTCATGCATGAATGATGAAGATGATCCATTATAGTAAAATACATGATTTCATAACAGAAGAGTGGTGTGGGTGTGTGATGATGATGACAATGAAGAGAGTGACAACTATGATGATGATGACAGCTTGGATGTTGGCCATGTGAGCCAAAGTTCTGTGACTGTGAAACAGGGCAAGAATCTCCTGATGTAGACACAGGGAATGCAGATCTTGATTCAGATTAGAAAGAAAGCAGCAATCTGAGTACATATCCGACTAGTTAAAATGTTGCAAAATGGTCCCCAAACCAAAGGGAATGACCTTGTGTTAGAATGATGCCCAAAAATATAGTGAAGGTCTTGACTGGGGTGAAACATGTTAGACAGAATGCCAGTACTACCATTCAGTGCTGAAAATTGTAACAGGCGAATGCTACAATACACAGGCTGAAATGTAAGTAAAACTTGGTATGTACCCGTGGCCATACTCCAAAATGTATTTATTATGATACCAGTAGACGAACTGAAAGCATTCATATGTCTGCTGTACTTAGCGGGGATTTCTCATGGTGATTACAGGCATGTAAGACTTATGGTAAAGTGCTGGATCAGAATATGACATAAAAATTTGTGCTCTTCTACATGTGAAGACATCTTTCAGTTTAGACATTTATCTTGGAACTCAGCCATCAGTTCCTTATTTGTGTAATACACTGAGAATGATGTCGTGAACAGACTTACTGCTCCCATCTCCCGAACTAACTGGACATGATATTCGACATTTGGTTTACCAGTTTCCATTTGGTAACAACAGTGCAAGTTGACCAGCATAGGAACTACAAGCAGGAACAAAGCAGAAATTTCAAATGAAGTGTTGCAATTTCAAAACAAAATTGGAGGGGCTGGGGATTTAGCTCAGCGGCATAAGCACCTGCCTTGCAAGCGCACAGTCTTGAGTTCAATCCCCAGTCCCCTCCCCCCCCAAATTGGATAGTATAGTCTTTGGATTTCAGAAGGATATAACATTCGCCTTGTGTATGGCAAAGAAAAACAAACTGGCACTGCGGATATCAGCATTTCACCATGATGGAAATATTGATATGGAAATCTCAAAAAAAGGGAAGGCTGAGGTGGAAACTTTTAACAGCAAAACTAAAGGTGAGGTAGATTTTTGAGACAGGGTCTCGCTATGTAATTCAGGATGGCCTTGAAATAATTACTTAGCCCAGCTGGCCTCATACTTGTAGCAATCCTCCTACCGCAGCCTCCTGAGCTCTAGGATTACAGGTATGTGCCACCATGCCTGGCAGGCATAGATGCAGCAACTGTGATGTCACTTGAAACAAAGAATTGGCCAGTGATTGTGTTTTACTTGATGCTAAATACATGTGGCATAAATAGATAGTTTACAAAGAAAATAACAAGTGTAGATTTTCTTAGAGGATTGGAACTGGAATTCATAAATAATCATTTACAACAAAGGAAAAACAAAATGTTTCTGGGAACTACACAAAAAAAATTATGGAGCGCACTGGTGAGCTGACAGGTGAACAGGCAGGCACAGCATCACAAAGACCTACTATGACAACAGGAAAACAAAAAAGATGTCTACTGTGCCCTACAAGGAAGGACAGGAAAACAAAGCATACTTGCTATCAGTGTAAGAGATGCCTGTCTATGGAACATATAGTTGTCGTGTGCCTTGGGTTTGACACTTGAAGCAAAGCTTATTTTGTATGTATTTACACTGTAGTTCACCTTGGTTTTTATCTTTGATGTTATCTTTTAGATTTTGTAAGCAAGTAAACAGCTGATGTGAGAACAATGTATTCTAAGCACTTACTACTTTTTTATATTTTATTTTATTTTATTTTATTGATAATGTTATTTCCCTGCTAAATGCGTGTTACACAGTATAGTAGGAAGCTCCTGACAAAACAGGAAGAGAGATGGCAAGAATGCCACGTAGGAAAGGAAAGCTAAGCACACGTGCCATCAGTGTAAGTGAGCCGTGTGCATGGAACATGCAGTTGTCATGTGTGAAGACTGCCTTGGGGGTGACAGTGGAAGCACAGCTTATTTTTGTGTTCTATTGGTATTTTTATCATAGTTTATATGAGGATTTATTTTTGATGTTTACTTTTAAGTTTTGTAAGCACGTACACAGCTGAAAATGTTGGTGTCTATTCTAAATGCACAATACATATTAAGAATTTAATGCATTATTTTATTGATATTTTATGGTACTGTTAACTGCGTACTGTAAAATATATTAATAACCTCCTGACAAAACAGCAAGACCACTGAGGTGGTCAAGTAGGGCCTATAAAAAAGTCCAAGAAAGCCAAACACGTGTGCTGTCAAGTGTAAGTGATGTTTGTGTATGGAACGTGCTATTGTCATGTGTGCAGACTGCCTTAGCTGTGATAATTGAAGTAAAGATTATTTTTTTGATAAAGCACTACTTGTATGTTTGTTGTAGTTCATATAAGAATTTATGCATGTTCTTTTTTCGACTTAGTACACCAAAAAACAGTTGATAATGAAAATTTTGATGCTTTTTTTAATGAACAATAAATATTAAAAATTTAATACTTTATTTTTGTATGTTTTTCCTGTTAAGTACTCACTGTTTAGTATAACAAAACATATAAAATTAAAATTAGTAATTCATCAATGGAAATATTGTAAAGAATAAATGTGGAGAGCTGGGGATATAGTTCAGCAGCCCTGCCCCTGCCTGGCAAGTACAAGGTCATGAGTTTGATTCCCAGTACCGAAAAAAAGAGTAAATGTGGGTCTAACAGACCCATCTTTCTGCATCTTGATGACGAAATTAGTCTTATGCTTAACAGCAGAGTGGTCAGTTAGTTATATACTGGAAGGAAACAGGTGAGAGTGACGGTCTAAACAAAGAAGAGCCATCAACATGATTTGGGTTCAAGAAACCATATCAGTAAGGATGCATCCCAGATTTTCAGCCTTTCTACTGGGTTATAAATTTCAGGAACAATGATGTAGTTCATATGTTAATTATTTATGATACAATAACCAAAGTTATCTGTGTGGTGATCACAAAGATTTCTGTGTTGTGTGCAAAACTCAGAAGTCAGCAAGAAAGGCATTAAGACCCAGCAAGATAAATAGGGAAAACAGGCAGACAGTACTGCTGTAACTAAGGAATACAGAAAGCTCAGTCTTGTAAATAACCAAATATATACAAATGTAAACTAATGTGGTATGAATTTTGCTGAGTAAATTAGCAAAAATTTATAAAATGTTAATATCCAACACTGGTATTCTCATTCACTGCTAATGGCATTTTAAAGTAGTATGTTAGAAGAATAAAATAGTTCATTTAGTAAGTAAATAACCCTCATTCAATAATTTAGTAAAAATAAAATGCTCATACTTATTTTTCTCTGATACTGAGAAGCATATTTTATTTAAACTAATCTGCATTAAACAAGAAAAACTTCGCATTACTTTTTAAAAAATTAACCACAGAAGAAAATAATTAACAGCTGTTGAGCAGAAATGTTATTTTAGGATTTTCCTTAAAATTATTTACCACAAGAGACATATTTTAATTACTAACCCACTGCAAGGTCAAATTGCATAATAATCTGTCAGTAACTCACTGAAATGGTCTTTTGGTCTGTAGGAACATGTATGTTTATACCTGAATACTCTATAGTTTTGCCTTTGGTTTACTTAGCTTGGAGAACTTACTTAAACTTATTACTCACTAACTACAAATTCCTGAAATTTTGCAAAGTGTTTATTTAAAAAAACTGTAGAATGATAAAACATTAAAATGTGGTTGTACAGTTGAAATTATAGTTTAGTGTACATTTATTTGCTCTCTGTGGCTGGCAGACAAGTAATTCCACGATAAATTATTTTACAGGTACTCACAGTTTTATTTGGAGGATAGCTTTTGCCACTATAATATGTTTAACCACCATTTCTTTGATGGAAAGGTAAGGATCATGACCATTATCTTTCTTCTCTTATTATAAAATAACAAATTCAAGAGTACCTCCTTTGTTATTTTTCTACCATTTAATTATAATTTTGTAATTCAGTTATTTTTCCTTTTATTATTAGTGGCTGTTAATTTTACCAAATAATGAGTTTCAGTGTATGTAATGTGTTCTGGTCCTATCCGCTTCCCCACTACTGTCCTTTACACGCGCCTTTCCTTCCCTTCCTCTTGTCTACTGATAGTCTCCCTTAAGCTTTTATGTCGTCTTTTTTAGATTCCACACAATAGTGAGAACATGTGATAGTTCTCTTTCTGAAGCTGGCTTATTTTACTCAACATAATGACCTCCAGATCCATCTGTTCTCTTGCAGATAACAAAATTTTGTCCTTCTTTTTGGCTGAATAATATTCCTTTGTGAACATATACCACATTTGCTTTATTCATTATTCTGTTGATAATGCACCTAGGCCAGTGATAGTGGACCTTTTAGAGCTTGAGTGCCCAAACTGCTACCCAGAACCACTTACTTACTTGTTACAAAGTGCCAACACTGCAACTGAACCTGAATACGAGGTTTCAGTTCAGAGAAAACAACTCATGCCTTAATGTCGTTTGTCTTATAAGAAAAACAAGTAATATGTGCCATAGAGTCGCTCCCATTTTTATTCCTATAGCTCTTTGTTAATCCTGTTACAAAGTATATCCCATAACTAAGCAGGTAGTCCCACTTGACAGTATGCTGGCCAAAAAATGTTTAGAAGTTATCAAGAAGACAGCTTGCACCTTACTCATGGATATATCCATACAAATCAGTTTTTTAAAAATCTGTGATTTGCTTAACTATGTATTGTGCTTGAGATATTAGCTAATGATAGAGTGAAACCCAAGCTCCCTAGAAAAGTAAGCATTATTACTTGGGATTGAAAAATAAGTCTTCTGATTCAGTAAAGAGAATGCTCTTTCCATTAGAATCAGCTTAGCAGTGGGATGCGTATTTCCCAGCCACCTTAGCGTTAAAACCAAGAATTGAAACAGCTAGGCTTAGATGCCGTAGTTCAGTTTCCTAAAGGGTTTATGTGGTTGGTAATCACTGGAGTCTGAGAAGTGACTCGATGAGTATGGAGGAAAGCGGGCGGCTGAAGATCACTCAGGAGTGGATGGCGAAGGGCTTCTTGCTAGGACAGTGCAGTGGGCAGGAGAGGAAGGAGCAGGTTGTGTAGACGCTACGCAGTGACATAGAAGCAGAGCAAACGCATGATTAGTAAGCTGGGAGGGAACCAGTGCTGCCTCCGGAGGGGCCTTGCCTTCTGTTTTAGCCTTCAGGGCCGAGAACAAGGAGTTTGGAATACTCCTGGGGATGTGGGGTTTGTGGGATATTGATGTGGGGATGTCACGACTATGGTGTGACCACGAGGCCGGGTGTGGACATAGTCATCAGGGAGTAGAGGGGTTTGATGCTGAGTGAGGAAGAGGTTGATATTTTTGTTGTTGTTGGGGTTTTTTGTTTTATTTCTTTATTTTTTAATATCATACCATGATTTTGCTTTCATTTTGAACAATAAAGACAAAATAAGGATAGAATTACACTTAAATTCCTATTGGCTAGCAATTTCATGTGTTTTTAAAAAAGTAACATGCAATAAACATTTCTAGGAATTCTGTATAACTTACTATTGAAAGTTCATAGAATTGTTTTGTAAGTTTCTAAAATAATGATTGGAATAAGCTGCCAAGACTTAGCCCTACTTTATCTTTGCCCCAAGAAAATAGTGGTCCAGCCACACTTTTTTCTGCTGTATTTTAGCAGCAGTCTCTGAGTCATCCTGCAGCGTGAAGATTGATCTGCAGAAGATGCTGTAATGATTTTACTATCCATCTGCCCTTTTTCTGCCTACTCCGCCGAGTTAAGCTTTCCAGTGGAGATTTACCATCTCCTGATCAATCTGCTGTCTGCCTGGCGCCTGTGAGGCAGTGTGGGGTGCTTTGGGTAATGAGACTTAGCCTCTGCACCTCACCAAGCTTCAGGCCATTGGATTAAAAAGCAGGAGTTTCCTACACACGGCTTTCTCCTCATCACTTGGACAGTCTAAGTAATAACAAGTGTCCTATGCTTAGCGGCAAAAGGAGTGAACGTATGCACGGAGGCTGCGTAAGGAGGACGCATGGCACTCTCAGTGATAACTGAGAGGTGAATGCAAGGGACACATTGCTGCCCACGTGGGCGGCACAAGAAAGCCACCCTTTCCCATGGTGGCCACCTCCAGGAAGCTTGGCAGCTCATGACAGCCGACACACCACTGCTTCTTACCTGGAAACATCTTTAATGTTTTCTAAATTAAGTTAGGAGTTTAGGCGTTGTTTACTTATTTTCTTTTTCTGCTTTTAATTCTGAGGAATTTGAAGGATTTCAAAACCTTCACTTGTGCGTTGAGTCCTCGTTTAGGTGAGCAGGGACAGGAAATGCTAGGCAGCCCCTGAAAACTGGCTCTCCCCATGGCTGCATCCTCTGCCGCAGATGCGGACCCACAGGTGTGGACGGGAACCAGCAGGGAGATAAGAGCTCCCACCTAAGGAAAAGGGACCATGATGTCATAATTCTCCCTCTCATCAGTTTGGTCTTCTAAAGTGACTTAGTGGAGAATAATATATATTTTATTATAAATATATATTACAAAATTATAAATATGTATTTATAAAATAATATATATTTTATTATAAAGTACATATAGGCTTATTAAAAGTTTAAAATATCTTTAGATATTAAAGTCTTGTGCCATTTATTTTTGTTTTTGAGACAGGGTCTTACTATGTAGTGCAGGCTGATTTTGAATTTATGAGGATCCTCATGCGTCAGCCTCCCAAATGCTAGGATTACAGGCATGCGCCACCCTGCCTGGCTTGTGCCACCCTGCCTGGCTCCTTGTGCCTTTTATATAGTGTGTTGATTTACTTTTGTAGATATTTGAACACTACTTCTAAGTTGGTAGACTGGAGATACAGTGGTAGTGCATTTCCTATTTTACCTTCACCCAAAGTGAAAAATGATAAATACCCTAGTTAACGTTAATTTTGCAATATTAACTAACAATACTTATTTCGGCCTGTTGGGAAAAATGTGTGACTAGCACAATTTCATGGACAATATAAGCCTTGTCATTTGTGAGTTTTCATTATTTACTTACTATGCATATTCAGATGTATCTGTTATTTACCTGATACTCAAAGCATGCACATGTTTAACTGCTGATTTATGACTGTTATTAAACTGAACTCATGGTGGTGCACAAGCCAGATAGGAAAAAAGCGTGTCTTATTCTTCCTTGTGTCCCCGGAGCTTAGCACTGTCCCTGCTCCTGTTTGTTGACCTGAATTGAATGTTTTAGATAGTTTTCATGGGTAATGAGTTTCTCTCTTTTAGGTTACTAAATTTAGTTTTCTAATTTAACTGTTTGAAATGTGTAGTTGTCTGATAGTGATGGTGTTTGAATGTGCAGTTTAAAAACCTGCTTATCAGGGAACCCAAAGATAAAGTCTGACTGGGCTGGGGGTGGGGAGAGCTCACTGAGGGCCCCTGGGTGTCACCGAGGCACCCTGGAGGCAGGATGATGTCAGAGCTCCTAGTGCCCTCCAGTCCTGCCAGGGCCTCTCCAGTGCTAATTTGGAAATGTATTTGCATCTGTTCCAGCCTGCCCTGGAAGTGTGCCGAGCTTTTCTACAGGAAGACAAAGGTGAAGGAGTCATTATGGTGACAGACCCTCCTTTTGGTGGTTTGGTTGAACCTCTGGCTGTTACATTCAAGAAGTTAATTGGTATATGGAAAGACGGTCAAGGCCAAGGTGTGTAACTTTGTATTTAAGGACAAAGCAAACACGTATCTATGTATGTTTCCTGTCACTTTAGCCAAGGTCAGTGAATCAGGACACTGGTAGAGCATACATGTCTTAGAAAAAAAAGCTTATTTGATGAGAAGCAAACTTCATTATCATGGGGATGTTTTTGACAGTGGTATGTTATAAACAACAGTGACAAACTGTTACCATTTATGCTGTGAATGTTTGCTGGGTGGCTACATGCGGTGGGTACTTTTTAGGTACTGAATAGATGAGGGAGCCAAGCACATACATTTCCCCTATTCCTGGAGTCTTGTCCATAACTCTGAGGGCACCCGATCCCAGGCCCAGAGCGCCATACCCTGCCAAGATGGTACAGACTTGGACCACCGCCAGACCCGTCATGGCTAGAAGTGACTTGCAGGTCACCAGCCTGGAGCAGCCTCATGGCTGCAGGTAATTGTTTAGTTTAAACTAGCTTAGGACTTTAGAGTGTTATGTAACTATGTAATTAGTCAGTGTGATCATTTTTTAGATACAGCCTCTGGCTTGTGTATTGGTAAATTGTAAGAGAGTATCAGGAGTTGTGTGATCAAGCTTCTCCATTAATTTTGCTGTGTAAATAATGTGTTTTTGGAACAGAATGTAAATGAAATCTAAATCAAAACATGACCCTTCTCATTATGTCTTTCACTAGTTTGCTATTCTTAAGACCACTAATGGGAGTAGATAAATATAATATTTTGTTTTATGTATAAAAGAACATTTCCGCTGGGTGTGGTGATGTATGCATGTAATCCCTATCCCTGCACTTTGGAGGCTGAGGCAGGAAGGCAGGATGGCAAATTCAAGGCCATCCTGAACAAAAAACAAAGCAAAAATGAAACAAAATAGCATTTCCATTGGCCTTTAGAAAGTTCAAATTGTGAGATAAATGTATTGGGTAACTGAAATTTCTACCAATACTAGAAGTTTTTCAATTAAAGCTATCTTTTATTTCTTCTTAAATATCTATTTCTTACTTTCTTTTTCTTTTTGTTTTCTCTTATGATCCATCAGATGACAGTCATCAAGAAATGCCCATTTTCTGGATTTTCCCCTATTTTTTTGAGGGCAGAATTTGTCAGTTTTTTCCAAATTTCTGCATGCTGGATTACCAGGTATAGTAACTATTCTGTTTTCTGCTGTGTTTGGAAAATAATGATTCTATGTTCTGTGCCAGTTTCATTATACTGTCTCAATTGGCTTTATTCCATCCTGTTTTGTTGTATTTTACTACCTCCAAGTTAATGGAAATTAAATAAAAATAAAACAATAGAACATGAGAAAACAAGGTAACAAAATACCTCCCAAAACTCCCAACTCCATCAAAGCTGATCCATGTGACATGGATGACGAGAAACTCAAAAACAAAACAACAGAATTATATAAGGTGATTAAAAAGGAAATCACAACAACAAAACAGATCAATAAGGTACTGAGAAAGCTGAAACATGATATAGCTAAACAGATAGTGTACTTAAAAAGCAAAAGGAGGAAAAGAAAATGCGCTAAAGGATATAACAGCATGTATGTTTAAGTGTGTAGGATTGATAACCATATTACCCAGTTTTTGTTGGATCGTTGAACAGAACTGTTTACAGCCTCACTGTTTGTTCACTTTGTATGCCTTAATTTTGTAACATGAACAACTATTTCTAAGAAGACAATATGTAATATATCAACTAGTGATTTCTTAATGTTTTTTTAAAATTCTGTATTATTTCTACCCTTTTTCCTGTTTTGCTTTTTTCTCTTTAAATAAAATTTAAAAAAAAAGAAAAAGAAAATAGTGATTCTGCTTAAGTAAATATTTGAGTAATACTCTTCATTGGCTTTCATGAATTAAAATCCTTTGAGCTGTGTTAAATGCTAAGCTTATGTCACACATAGCATGGTCGTTAAATGTCTATAATCCCTCAGGAGGCTCCTCACCAAGGTAGATTTTTGAGCAGCAGAAGAAACCTACTAAATCAAAAGCAGAGTATAAAGCCTCAAGAAAAAACATTTTCCCAAGCTTCCCTGGTGCTTCTGAAGGGCACTGGGTTTAGACAGCTGATCTGGTCTGTTGGCCACAGATTCTGCACCCTCAGGTCAGCACCTGAGTATCACTTTTCCCTGTTTAGAGGTAGCACAGAAGGGCCCTGCTGTCGCTGATAGGTACTTCCCAGGTGCCAGGGACCTGAAAGAGGGTGTCCTGGCTGTGGGGTGACAGGAGGCTCAGATGGCACTGTGTGTGAGTGCTGACTGGCGGGGTCACTGAAGTGAGTCGTCCCTCCCTGTGGCACAGCTGTGGGAGTTTCCACACCACACCGTCATGAGAATAGAGGCCAGGTCCATGCTCCACTGCCTGTCCTCAGGTCACGCCTTTCCTTGGGCCCTGGAGTGCTTGTCACTGACTGGGTGGGATGCTTCCTCTTCTTGTAGTGGCATTTTTCTGTTTGAATTTTCTGTATAATTAGCTGCCCCAGTCTATGGCCTTTTAGCCCTAGGACTGTAAATGTCTTCACTACTTGTTCCAAACTAACCCTTTGAGTCTAGTCTGCTTTTTTTTTCTTTTCTTTCTTTCTTTGTTTTTTTTTTTTTTTTCTTTAATGTTCTGGAGATTGAACCTTCACACTGAGCTACGTCCTCAGCTTTTTAATTTTCTTTTTTTAATTTGGAGACAGGATCTCACAAGTGGCCCAGGCAGGGCTTGAATTTGGGATCCTCCACTCCTACCCATCTTGGTCCTAATCTTATAAAGGAATATGCCATAATGAAAATTATTTCAAAATTCTCAGAGAAACATTGTTGCCAAAAATGAGGGAATTCCCAAATAGCGTATATTATAATTTTTAAATATAATATTCACTTCTGTTCAGTTTTAAAAGCACTTTTTTCATGTTTATAATCATAGAAGACAGTTTTGAATTCTTCTCTAGGACTTTCATAACTATATACTTATTTATGTATTTATTTATTGAGACTTGGTCTTGCTCTGTAGTCTGTGCTGGCCTGGAACTCCCTAGGCCTCGGGTGGCCTCAGACTCAGGATCTCTTGCCTCAGCCTCCTGAGTGCTGAGATGATAGGTTTGTTACACCACACCCAGCTCTTTAAAGGTACCCATATAATCCTTGTGCTTTTAATAACTTCAGATTACTTCACTAAGGGGCTGTTTTATTATTCCCTTATTTTTGGACTATAGTTTGTGTTAGAGTTTTCTGGTGCAATAGAGAAGCAAAAAGTAAAAAAACAGAACAGGTTTGTGGAGGACGTGGAAAGGAGCACACAACCCATGGCGGTTGGGCTGTCTCCTTCGACCGGATACAGAGAGGCGGAGGGTTATATGACCTCTGATCGGAAGTGGCGCATGGGGCGGATGTTGATGATGTGTGAGGAACTGCTTGGGATTTTCTTTGCGTGCAAACAGGAAGAGGAATTGCAATTAGGGCTGAAAAGAAGCAGGAAGTGGTAAGCATTCCTGCTTTGGCCTTCCACCCGGTTAGACCACCACCATAATTGTACAGTAATTTATACTATAGCAAGAACCTTTCAGTTTGCTTCTCTCCTTTAGGTGCTATGAACAACACTGCAACAAACATCTCTTTTGCATGTAATTTTCTCAGAGTTTACATAACTTGGTTAAAATAGATTTCCAAAACTGAGATTATCTTCTCAAATTTAATGGACAGTTTTATGGCTTATGAGCCATATTAACAGGCTTCATCTGAAAGTGTGCAGTACGTACGTCATTTTAACTTTGGAGCTCTAGTTCAGGCCTAGTATTCAATGGGGACCCTCTCAAAGCAGTGCTCCTTTTAGGGCATCTTGTTTCTAGATTCTTACCTGAAGGGTGCTTCTAGAATTGATTGCTATTATGGTTTGTGTCTGGATGTCCCCACAAAGCCTCATGTAGTCATGGAGATGCTTTTCAGGTGTGGACGTTTGTTTCTGATTCATCGCCCAATGCCGGCGATGAATCAGTGCTACACCCACCCTAGGGTGGGTAACCTACATACAATATAAGGGACAGAAAGAGTCTTCTCTCTACCCTCATCCCTTTTGCCCCTTTAGCTCTTGTTGCCCCTCTGCCATGCCACCCGGCTGTGGAGCCAGCTGATTATGGACTGAAACCTCCACAAACTTTAAGCTGAATAAACCTTTTCTTCCCTGATTTTGAGTGTCAGATATTTTGTTCCAGCAATGAGAGAAAAATAACTAAGACAATGTCTGTGATGCAGCAGTAACTGACCTCTTCTAAAGGCATTAACTGAGTGAAAGGTTCCAGCTTCCAGCAGTACCTGCTGCCTTTGACAGTGAATAGTGCAATGTGTGGCTCATTGTAGGCGCTCTGTGTATCAAGTACATATTTAAATGGAAAGAGCCTGAACTCTAGAGTGGAAACAATCTGGGTTTCAACTCTGTTTAGTTGCTTATTTAACCTCAGTGAAGCTCCTCTTACCTGCTAAATGAGTATGAGTATAATAACCATATGTCCTGAATACTTACTGTATTTGCTGTGCCTTCCCTTAACGAGTTTTGTCTTGCTTTTTTGTTTTTCAAAATAAAACAAGTCTTTGGACCCATTGTTGTTACTCCTTCCTGAACCTAGCTTTCTTCCTTTTCCTTCTTTTGTTACTTTAACTTTAGTTTCTACATTTTTCCTTGATGTTAGCCTTCATCAAATGAAAAATCTGAATGTCTCTTCTCCTTCACAGATCTTTTCTCATCGTCCTTGATTAGGCTTTTTTTCTCTGACATCAAACTCCTCATCTATAATGCAGTCAAAAACCAAAACAAAGTCTTGAAATGTCTTTTTTGAAAGTACTTTTCAGGTAAAAAGTAGGCAAAAATGCTGCAGATCTTCATAAAATATAAATTATGTAGACTCTTTGGTGATGAAGTACTTGGTAAGTGCAGAATAACGTAGTTACCAGAGGCTTAGGAAACCAGGGGTTTTATTAAGGCCAGATTAGAAGGCGAAGGTGCGGTAATGAAATGAAATTCTGATTTAGAGTTGGAATTGTGTGAGTCCTACCACTGCCTTTGAGCAGCTATTTAATCTTGGGGAAGTTGCTTGGTCTTTCCAGTCTCTTATTTCCTTCCCTATAAAACAAAATGGTTGAACCAGAAAGGAGATGCTGGTGGCAGATAAGTTTCCCCCTTAGTGCTGACCGCAGAGAATTCGCTGAGCTACCAGGGGCAAATGGCAGAGGAACGGGACTGAGGAGTGGTGTCTGCCTCGGGGCCAGGGAGCGGGGGCCTTTGTGCCCCCTGGGCACTGCATCTGTTTTCACCTCTCCTCCCTTACTTATGCTGTCCTCTTGCTTCTGCGTAACATGCGCTGCTTGTCTGGAATGTTAAAAGTAGATGTCTTTTCTGTCAAAGCTGTTGTGTTTAAAAATCAGCCTGTAAAGGAAACGTTTTCAAGGTTAGTTCCATGGTCAGAAGAGAGAAATATTTGGACAGGAATTTATGGGAAATTATTGTACATTAAAGATGGCAGCCAAAATTCTTGAAGCTTTATAGCGACTGTTTAAGGTTTTTGAGTGAAAAGGAAGATAAGAGATATATGGGAATTTTAAGTAAGAGATAGATGGGAATTGTAAATAAAAGGTTACCTAGGATATGTGGGATAAGCTGGTTGGTGGAACACTTAGGCACTTTCATGTGCTGAAATCCCACAGAAAGCAGTCCGGAGAGAGCTGTGGGGTGCTAGTACTCAGTCTTGTTTAACCTTTGTGCCCTGGCACAATGCCCGAAACATAGTAGGTACAGAATAGGCTTGCTGACTTGAATGTCTTGGTTCTTCCCAACAACTAGTTTCCATCTCATGCTACCAAAAATGTTTGTGTATAGATCTAATTAAAAGTTGGGAATTGCAGAGATTTTGTACTTTCCCTCATTTCTATACAGTACTTCATCACATTAATCAGTTCCATGGGAGAAATTTTCTATCTGAAAATGCTTATCATCATCATTGTGAGTGAAATGTCAGGGATAATGATGGGGAAATGGCGGATCTGCTCTACCACCAGTGATATGCAATTTGCAAAATTGTGTTTGCTTTACAGCACTTCCACAGGAGGTTTATTTGTGTGGATGAAGCGATGAAATATGGATGTATGTTAGAGGTACATTAATTTACTCTAGCAGCATGCATTTTACATACCATATGTTTATAGTTAATTAGCACAACAAATCCACATTTAAAAATAATAATAATCTCAATTAGGTTATGCAAAATCAAGCAATCAGCCACCTTCCTGACATATAACATTCTTCGACTCCTTGGGTAACCATAAAGAAATTGTTCTTCTCCCCTCTTCCATCTGTGATCTATTATATTGCATGGGATATTCCATGTATCAGAAGTATTTCTACAATATTATTTTCCAACACATGAAAATCTTTGTAAGAATCTCATGGGAAGAATTGTTTTCCTTATACTCAAATTTATGTTCAAAGTCTTTGTTGAACTTAATAAGGGTCCATGTAGTTATTTGAGTGCACAAAGGAGCACATTAGCAAAAAATTAGAAATTTAAATCATTTTAAAAGAAAACTACTTCAGGTACTATTTTAAGGTGATTTTGAAGTAAAATCTATTTTTGTCTATTAGTCTCTACTAGGTAACGTATACTCATAGGATTTTGAAAGTTGGAAAGCAACAGAGGTGACCTGGGCTGACTTCCTAGTGTAATAACCCTCTCTGCTAAATTCAGGACAAGCCGTCATCAAGCTTCACTTGAATGCTTTCAGTGAGCAGAGGCCTACAGCCTTACAAGGCAACTCAATTTATTTAATAGCTCTAATCGTTAGAAAATTTTCTCATATTGAGATAAAATATGCTCCCCATTAACTTCTAACCATTGGTCCTAGTTCTGTTCTTTGAGGCAATAATGGGTAAGTCTAATTTCTATTCCATCTGACACCCAGTTGGAAAATAGCTGTCAGTTCCTCCCAGTCTTCTCCTTTCTGGGTAAACATCTCCAATTTGTTCAACTGGAAATCCTATTCATTCCCGTTACTTCCAGTAGAGATGACCTGGTTTATCAGTGTCTCTGTTACACTGTGACCAAAGCAGGGTGCACATGGGCCCCGGCAGGAGCCCTCCTGGCTGGGACAGTGGCCTTGCATAGAGGCTGACTGGGCGCCCGTGGCTTCCACACTGGAGTGGGCATTGTGCTCACTGTGCAGCCAGCTGGAAACCCCTGTAACTCTGCGCGTCCCCGGCCCTCCTCATTCCCAGCTGAAGCTTAGGAACCAGGCTTTCTCGGTGTGTTCCCTTATATCTAAGGCGCGCTTACATGGAACTGGTGGAGTCTTGGAGAGACTGAGGCTCCACCATCAAAGGCCTCTCCTTCATCACCAGGTGTTTACATGTCTGTAATTTACTTATTAGCCAGCTTGCCGGCCAGTGGTGCTGTGAGTTCCTATGTATTTTCCGCAGAATGGAACCGTGTCATCCCACCATATCAGAAAGCTGAGATCTGCCTTTATTGGATCCACACAAAGCTCCTGATATTCTTGTGGATGATCTAAAATAGTGGTTCTCCAACTTGAGTGTGCCAGGAGGCCTTGTTAACACACACTGCTGGGCCCCACTTCCGTGGTTTCTAATTGATTAGGCCCTCTGCCAGTGGTGGAGAATTTGCATTTCTCACAGATCCCAGGTGAGGCTGGTGTTGCCTAAGGACAGGTTAGTAACCAGGTGGGCTCCTAGCAGAGCCAGAGCCAAACCAAGAATGTGTGTGGACAGCAGGAGAGGAGGAAGAGGAAAGTCAAGATGCTGATGGAGATCTTGCTTTTAGCTTCAGTGGACCTGCGAGACATTCTGCTGAAACTGTGGAGTAGGGATCTTGGGGAGAGAGGTGAGTGCAGGAATAGTCACTGTAGAGGAGCAGCTGCAGTGGGCGTGCTCTCCTCACCTCCATCTTTGACCACATCCCAGGCCCTGATACCATTTAACCTTCCCAGCTAAGGTAGGAGTGGGCAGCCTCTCCTTACAGGTATGAGACATATAAACTATTCACGTAACAAGGAAGTGGCAGGGCACAGTTTGGCCCCAAACCCGTGCTCCGCCTGGATGAGAGAGGGCAGATAGAGGACAGCAGCCTGAGTTCTGCGCTGGGGCTCAGTGAGCTCTGCACGCACACAGCAATGGCCCAGGGCCTTTTTGTTTTTTGAGACAGGGTTATACTATGTAGTTCAGGCTGGCTTCAAACTCATGGCAGTCCTCCTGCCTCAGCCTCCACAGGTGTATGTAGCACGCTTGGCTTTTTAATGCTGATCACAACTAAATTCTTTTTTTTTTTTCTTTTGGTGGTAGTATTGGGGATTGAACCTGGGCATGTCCCCCACTGACCTAAATTCCTTTCTATTTTTAAAATTAAATTTATTGGTACAATTTAGATATACATGTTGATCACAGTCAGCATAGGGAATTTATACCTGTACATGATATGTCTTTGTATCTCTTTTTTTCCCTATTCCTCTTCTCTTCTTTCATCCCCATTTTCCTTCCTTTTTTACAAAGCTTTCTTTCCATTTTATTCTTTTCTCATTTTTTTTCTTTCCCTTTCCTTCCTTCCCCCTCCCACCTCCCTAGTTCCCTTATCCTTTTGAACAATTTCTTTCAGAATTTCCATTATGTATTTTGGTCCTTATTTACACTTTCAGTTTCTTATACCAGAGAGATTAAATAGACTGTTTACATGTGTGTCTGATTTATTTCACTTAAGAGTGTGGTCTCAAGATCCATCCACTTAGCCATAAATTACTCAAGTTTTACCCTTTATGGCTGAGTAATACTTCATTGTATTTAAAAAACCCTTTTTGTCCACTCATCAGTTGAAGGGCACTGGGGTTGTTCTAAGATGTAACTATTATGAACTGTGCTGCTACAATCTGCATATGTCTCTGTGGTGTGATACTTTTAATTCTTTTAGAAAGATACCAATAAGAAGAGGTGGGTCAGATGGGGCCTCTAGTCCTAGTTCTTTGACAAATTTCTATACTAGTTTCCACAGTGGTTGCACCTGTCTACACTCCCACCAACAGTGGAGAAGGGTTCCTTTTTCCCCACAGCCCCTCCAGCATTTGTTACTGGCTGATTTCTTGATGGTAACCATTCTTTCTGGGGTGAGATAGAATCTCAGTGTTGTTTTCATTTGCATCTCTCAAATGATGCAAATTTGCAAAAGGATGTTGAACATTTTTTCATGTATTTATTTGCTGTTTGTATTTCTTCATCTGAAAAGTATGTGCTCATCTCAAATACCCATTTTTTGATTGAGTCTTAAAATTGGAGGGGGTCAGTTTGTTTAAATTTTTTTACATATTCTAGATAGTAGTCCTTTGTCTGAGGAATAGCTGGCTAAAATTATTTCCCACTCTGTGGGTTTTCTACATTCTTGGTGGTTTCTTTTGTTGTGCGAAACTTTTTAATAAGAGGAGATCATAGTTGTTAATTTTTTGTGTTAGTTTCTGTGTGATTGGTGTTTTGTTTGTGAAGTCTTTGCCTACATGGATGTCTTCAAGAGTTCTACTTATTCTCTGTCCCAACAGATTTAGTGTTTCTGTTTTAATGTTTAAATCTTTAATCCATTTTGAATGTCTTTTAGTGCATGGGGATAGACGTGTCTAGTTATAGTCTTCAGCATGTGGAAAGCCAGTTTTTCCAGCACCATTTATTAAAGAGGTTACCCTTCTTCCAGTGAACATGTTTGGCTCCTTTGTCAAAGAGGTGGCTGAATGTGTTTGGAGTTATTTCTGCATCTTCTCTTGGGACTGTTTTTTTTTTTTTCCAATACTGTGCTGTGTTTTTTTGTTTGTTTGTTAATTCACAGTATAAGCTACATTCCTGCCTCTTTTTTACTTTGAGAGAGTCTCATTAAGTTGCTCAGGCTGGCCTCAAACTGTGATTTTCTTGTCTCAGCTTCTTGAGTAGCTAGGATTGTAAGCATGCACCATTGTGTCTGGCCTAAAATCTAATTTCTTAACTATATAATACAGTATCTTATAAAGTCTATTGTATTGGATGCAAGATTAGAGTTGTCTCCTTAACAGCTGAAACACGTATTTATCCTAACAACTTGTACCTTCCCTATAATGAAATTTCACTGCCATAGAGGCCTCCCTGAGGCTGCTCATCAGAAAACTCCCCAGCACTCGGGAGACTGAGGCAGAAGGATCACTGTGGGTTCAAGGCCAGCCTGAACTGCATGGTGACACCCTGTCTCAAAAAGACAAAAAATAATAATAAAATAAAATAGAAAACTCTGCTTTTAAGAATTTATTATGAAATCCTTTGATTTAACCTGTATTTTAACATCAGTTTCTTTATTGTAATAGCCACTTTTCATTGCTAGGACAGAATCCCTGACGCGGACAACTTAAAGGAGAGGAGAGTTTATTTTTGCTTGCAGTTCCAGAAGTTTCACTGGCTCAAAGGCAGAAACATCACAGAAGGGCATGGCAGAGAAAAGCTGTTTACCGCAGGGTTAGCTAGGAAGAGCCAGAGAGGACCAGATAGAGTCCCCGAGGTCACCTCCCTCCAGGTCATGACCCAGACACATCCAGAAGTGTGCATTTCAGATGTCCTAGGCGGCTGTCAAGCTTCTCAGCATTAGCCGTTACATTTATTTATTGATTAAAAGCATTTAGTGAATGGCTTGACTAAATTTGCTTTCTTTCTTCCTTTCTTTCTTTCTTTTTTTTTTTTTAACTTTCTAGGTAGATTATGATAACCATGCACTTTATAAACATGGAAAGACAGGTCGAAAACAGTCTCCTGTGCGTATATTTACCAACATTCCTCCCAACAAAATAACCCTTCCTACTGAAGAAGGATACAGGTAAGATCGCAGTAGGAACTAGAAATTTCACAAGTCACCCAATAAACAGTTACATTACCTAACTATAAATTGTTTTCAATAGCGAGTCATTTAGTTCTTCTGTTCTTTTTAAGTTTGGTCCATAATTTCATATTGAATTGAATTCTGGTTACATCTAGCTTGAGGAACAACTGTCTTGTAAACTTATCTGCACTGTTAGGCTCAATAAACACTGCATGCTGCTGATTTTGCTGTCTTTCCTCTTTAGATTTTGCCCACTGTGTCAACGATACGTCTCTCTTGAAAATCAGCACTGTGAGCATTGTAATTCTTGCACATCCAAGGTAGAGCTTTCTTGTTTAGTACATTTTTATTTAAATATATTAGTTACATTTTAGTTTATTAGTCATTACTTTTTAAAACTTTCTGTTGCAGTTTGTGTTAATATGTATCACCATCATTAATTATACTTTAATATAATAGTACTTCACTTGTAATTATAGAGTACAGCAGGCTTGTTAAAGTACTTCCTTCATCATCAACAGTTCCTTGAATTCATTTTCATGTGGTGCTCTGTGACTGCTAAAATTAGGAGTGTTTCAAATAAGCCACTAAATGAGTGCTAAATTTATATCCCTATTGAGGGCAAAATTATGGTGTTTTAAATAAGGCATTGAACTGTTAGATACTATCACTGTTTCAGTGAAGTAAAAATTAATAACGTGCGCCGTGCACTTCTGTGTGCCAGGCCCTTTCCCAAGAGTTGCGCGTGGATTGGCTTACTCCTCACGATAGCCTTGTGAGGCAGATCCAGTTCCTCCCTGCGTCTTCACAGATGAAGAGCTCTGTGGGACAAATCTATTTACTCACTTAGCTATTATTTTTCATAAACTTTATTTTTAAAAACAATTTTAACTGGGTGTGATGGCACATTCCTGTAATCCCACCACTCTTAGAGCCTGAGGCAAGAGGGTTGCGAGTTTGAGGCCAGCCTGGGCTACACAGTGAGACCCTGTCTCAAAAGAATTAATTTAAAAAAAAAAAAAAACAACCAGAAAACAGTTCTGAGTTCCCAGCAAAGTTGAGGGGAAGGTACAGCAATCCCCCCCCCCCCCCCGCCTTGTCTGCTGCCTGAATATGCTGCTGGACTCTGCAGTTGTTGAGCTTGGTGACCTCCACGATCACACACTAACACTCGGAGTCCCCGGTTTCCATTCACCGTCACTCTTGGTGTTGCATGTTCTGTGAGCGGGATGACTGTACAAGAGCTTGCACCCACTATTGTAGTGCTGCACCGCTTTTAGTGTTCCGTAAAAATCTGCTCTGACTATTCATCCTGCCTGCCTCTCTGCCGTCTAGCAAACACTGATCTTTTTACTGTCTTGTAATTTTACCTTTTCCAGAAGGTCATGTATTGGAAAACCCAGCACATAGGAGTTTATTTCAGGTTAGCTTCTTTCACTTAGGCATTTAAAGTTCCTCTTTATTTTTTTATGGCTTTATAGCTCATTCTTGTTATGATACTCATTTTCTGGCTGGATCACTGTTCGTATAGCCATTCACCTACTGGAGGATATCTTGGTTGTTTCCAAGTCTGAACAATTACAAATAAACCTCTTATTCAGTTTTCAGGAAGCAGAATGACCCTTAAGTTGCTTTGTTTATTTTAATGAAATCCAGTAAGAGAGTGCATGTGGAGTTTAGTTTGGATTTTCAACATGATTCTCCAAAGAAAAGGCCACCTTTATCTAAATATTACAAAGTACATTTTTTATGATTATATAGTTTTACTGTTTGTATTTGTTTTTAACTCTGATAATACTTCTGATTATATGATTTAATTTATTTTGGGAATAATCTGTAGTATGCCCAGAATATACAGTATATATAATTGAGAAAAACAAAACTTTATTATTTGGAGATTTATACATAGATGGGAAAAATAAATAAGCAGGGAAAGCTGACCCAGAAGCGGGGATAAGTGTCAGACGGTGGGAAGGATATGATGGGAAGGGGGCTTTGCAGGCTGGTGGTATCTGCTTTTTACCTGGTGACTTCCTCACTGTGTCTTTGTAATGCTCAGTGCCAGGACCTGTGTTCTTTGCACACTTCTAGATGTTTTATTTGAGTTTTAAAATGACTCAAGTATCCTTCTAAGTTACGGAAGCTCTCAAACCTGAATTCCGTGAAGGTTTGTGCAGTATAGTCATAAAATTCTGTATCATTAACTCCCTTGAAATTTTCATTTGAGTCCTTTGTGTGTATTGGGTTGCTTGAACTGGAGTGGAATTTCGAGATCATTTAGATAATCTCCTCCTTTCACAGTTATGGCAATCGAGGCCCATCAAGGAGGCATTTGAGTTGAGTGGAGAAAGGAATAAATTAACATCAAAGTAATTAATTGTAAAACCCAGGAAAGGGAGAAATAAGAATGAATAATTTACACAGATTTTAATAAGACATTTTAATTTTTAATTGTGGAACTTGATTTTTAATAACAAATTAAACATAATTTAAAATTATTTTTGTAGGATGGCAGGAAATGGAAGCACTGCTTTCTCTGCAAAAAGTGTGTAAAGCCTTGTAAGTATTGAGAGTTGTTTAGGATTCTGTGAAAACATGTTTGATTGGTTTTCCTTCGTAGGGTTTTTACTTACTGGCATTTATAAAGGAAAAATAATTAATGTATAGCCTTGCATTAGCTTGTCTGCTTTCTGATTTTCGTACTTACCTGCATGGACCTTCTTCTTTCATAAGGAGAATGCTTGCTGCCCTATGTCAGTGTGACTTCTGCCTTGACTGTTTTAAGAGGACACTGTGCCACCCTGCCGGCCCTCTGTTGTGACAGTGGCTTTCAGCTTGTGATTTCTTGGGTTGGGAAGGGCTCAATTTGTTGCCTTGAACTGAACAAAGTTGGTTTACATCAGATTCCAAATTCTTTGTTTTGGTCTCTGTAGCAACATTAAAACTAGCAGTGTGGGCGGGGGATATAGCTCAGTGACATAGAGCCTACCTGGCAAGGGTGAGGTCCTGAGTTTGATTCCTGGTAGCACCGCCCACCCCCCCAAAACTAGCTATACAAGCCAACCAGCCACAGTGTTTTTGGTTTCTTTAGGTGTTTGTTGTTTTGTTTTGTTTTGTTTTTTGAGACATGGTCTCACTATGCAGTCCAGACTGGCCTTGAACTTACTACGAAGCCTAGGCTGGCCTTACCCTCTCAGTGATCCTCCTGCCTTGGCCTCTCAAGTGCTGGGACTACAGGTGTGCGCCACCATGCCTGGCAAACAGTGTTTGAAGTAAACTGATCCCATGCATCCTACCTTAAAAGTTAGTAAAAGGAAAAATGGCATTAACTGAACTTCTAACCTTAATTTTTATTTACAGCCTGGATCCACTGTAGCTTTTGCAATCACTGTGCTGTCTCACATCATTCGTGTGAGGGCCCAAAAGATGGCTGCTTTATTTGTGGTGAGCTGGATCACAAACGCAGTTCTTGCCCCAACATCGGTATCTCGAAGAAAACCAACAAGTTAGTTAAATTCTTTTATTTGCATAAAATGACCTTTCCTTGTGTGCTTTGTATGGATCAATCTACAAAAGTCCACAGTACATGGAATGTCACAGTACGTGGAATGTCATTTTCACTGTTACTTACCATTCACATAGATGGGGAAGGGATTATGTGCAGATTATCAGATGGCCAGATTTAATATTACATGGAAATTGAGATTAGGATAAAAATATTGAATCATCAAGTGATTTGTAATTTTCAAAATTTAGATTAATATTAAAGTCTTTGAAGCTTTTATAACTTTTGATAATTATAATTATGTTTCATTTGCTCACGTTTTTTTTGGCCAGTGAAAAATATTTTTTTCATTGAAGTCTAGCCACTTGAATTTTGCCTTCTATTAAACTGTCACTTTCATTAATTATTTTCACTAAGTAATCCAAATTAGAAGTGGAATTGTAAACAATTAAATGAAAAATCTTACAAATATTTCTTCAAAACCTTCAAAAATAGAGTACAGTCTAATAGACTTCCTGGGCTAGGATTGCTGTCATTTGCAGTGTCGTTTGGAGTGGAAATAGGAATTAGTGACATGCTCAGCCCCTAGCTCTGGGAATTTATGACACATGGAAACTGAAGTTGCACTTGGTAACAGTGTAAATTGTAGCCTTTTCCTTGCATCAAATAGCTAGTATATTTGGTAGTGCCATATTGGTTTTTTTTTTTTTTTTTTAAGAGGAAAGCATCTAGTGTCTTTCAGTATTAGATTGTATCAGGTTTTGTTTGCTTGCATTTTAAGGTAAGGTCTTTCTATATAACCCAGGGTGGTCCTGAACTTGGGACCTTACTGCTTTAGCCTCACAAGTGCTGGCATCACAGGCATGTGTCACCACACCTGGCTCAGATTTTACCAATTTTGATTCCAGTTGATGATCTCTTAAGAAGTGGTATGTTTGATAGTGTAAATAGTATTATTTTTCTCTCCAGAAACTGCTGAATTCCTGTAAACAGTGCTTTGAAAACATTTTTATAATGAAATTGATAAGGCAAAATTATTTTTCTTAAAAAAAAATTTTTTTTTGGTCTTTTTGAGACAGGGTCTCACTGTGCAGTTCAGGCTGGCCTTGAGCTCACTTTGTAGCCCAAGCTGATCTCGAATTTGCAACAACCCTCCTGCCTCAGCCATTAGAGTGCTGAGATTATAGGCATGTGCCACCATGTGTCACCACACCCAGCCATTATTTTTCTTAATAATTGTAAAAAAAAATTAACATTTTAGCATACGTACCATGAAAGATCTTTGAATCTCATGCTTTTTACAGCTGTTTTATATTTTGTTTTTTGTTGTTAATTTTCCTTTAGGTGCAGACTAGAATGATGCTGGCTCCCTCTTGTGGTGAAAGATCATTTTACCAGTTACATAAATCCTACCCTCTAGGCGATAAACGCTAGGTCAATTTAAGTGCCGGCAAAATAAAGCAGTTAATGATGTATATTCAGTCAATTCATCACAACTAAGACTTCATCTCTGGAAAATTCTGTTTATTTTCCTTCTGTTTTGGTTGACAGTACCCTCTAGTGAACTCTCATTCACTTTTAGTCCTGCTTATGAGTAGATGAACCAGAGTGAAATGTAAATTTTGTTTACAGGGATACACAACTTCATTGACTTTCCTATTAGAGATTATAATTTACTTCATCAAATTGCTAAGTCATTATTTATCAGGAAATTTCCTACTTTAACAAAACAGCTGGGGAAGGAAGAGATTTACATAAGTAGCACAATATAGTATAAAGATAATAGTTTTATTTTACGAGGTACCCCAGTCCACAATGCAGAGTCTAAGTAGAGAAAAATATATAAAGTTCTGCATAATGATTATATGAAACTACTAGTAATAGCCAGTATTTATTGAATGACTCCTACACAGTTGGCATTTTGCGTAAGTGAAGAACTTACACTCAAGTGCGTAGTATTGGGGTGATTAGAAGTGTGAGTTCTGGAATCAAGCTGGCCTGTGCGCTTTCTTCCTGGGCAATCATGGTACTACAGAGAGCCTCACTTTCTGAACCAAAAGTCAACAGCTGGTTTGTCCAGTCTCCCATCTCCTTGTCACAGTTTCTGTATTCGCGAGGCCTAACACACGATGCCAAGTGAGCAGAAAGTGAGGCCAGTGTCCGTGAGAGGGTCACATGTTCCCAGTGTCTGTCCTGGGAAGAGCAGAAGGGCAAGCTTGTTGCACACGAGAGGTGACCCTGGAGAGCCAGGGAGGCCCACGTGTTCCAGTGTCATCTGAGCTGCCTACTGTTTGTTTCTCTTTGCCCCAACTATTCAGTTCTTGTTAGGGTCAGTGACAAGACTTGCCGCCTCGAGCCCCTGGCTGAGCGCAGCAGTGTCTTTCCCAGCATCGGCCTGTCTGTAACTTAGTTCAGAGAGCGCCAGAAAAAGGAATCCATTATGTTCAGGGTGGGTGTAGTGCTTTTAGAAGGCACAGGCTTCATTTTGAAGTGAGGCTTCAACAAAATAGGGACCACAAAAGATGGGCATCCTGTGTGGCATCTACCAAGACTTAGATCTCTAGGAGAGAGGGGAAATTAGCTGCTGGGCTTATGAAACGGGCCCTTTCAGGTATGGTCAGGTTTTTCTGTTGTGCTATTTCATTCTACGACCTCTGCTGTCACATGTATTTCTGTCCTAAAAGATGTGATTTGGGGTTTGGAGATTGATGTGCCTAAATTGAGCAGTGTATCCCCCCCTTCAACCCCCCCAAAACAGAAAACAAATCCCAAAACAAACTCATTGGTGTGGTTGTGTACCTCTGTGATGTGTTTGTCCCAAATACTTTGTTCTAAATCCATAGCAGCCATCTTTTATAGAAATGTCTTTCCTCAAGCATTTTGCTTAGTCAGGCCTCCATTTCCTTGTTATCGTTAGGATACTGAGGATTTATGCTTACAGTACAGTAAATTGTTTCCCTTCTTCTATTTTCTTATTTCGTTAGCTAGTTAAATTTCAGCATAATTACATAATTCACCGTGCTCATTCTAGAAAATAATTTAGCACCTTGTTTTTCAGAGCTGTCAGAAAGCAGAAGCAAAGAAAAAGTAATAAGATGAAAATGGAGACCACTAAAGGACAATCCATGAATCATACATCTGTTACAAGGAAAAAGAAGAGGAGGGAAAGAGCCCATCAATATCTCTGCTCCTAAATGTCCAGTGACTTGAGAATAAGGAAGATTTATAGTGCAACCTTTGATGCCATTTTCTGCAAGTGCCACACTGGACTTAAATTCAGTGGCTTTCAAAGGTGCTGCCCCTTCCTAAGCTCTGTAATAGACACGTGGCATTTGCTGGTTTATTGGCCCCTCTGCCTCAGAGACCGGGCCCTGTTCCTCCTCCGCTGGTTTACCAGCTCTTTCTGCAGGCTGTGTATTGTCCTCCTTAAATCTTCCCCAGCCTTACTACTTTGGCCTCTTTTGTCTGAAAAATGGGCCTCATGCTTCCATTTACAGTGTCAGAAGAAAATGAAAATGGAAACCTATGAAGTTTGTTCATATTGAACACAAAAATATGTTGATGTGGGTATGAAATATTTTGTTAAATAGTAAACAGTGGTTTAAACCCCTCTTTTGAAGACTAGTCTATCATTCTTAGTTTGAATCTGGAGGCAATGAAAATAATTTTTACAAAGGCACTCTTAGATTAGCTGGGCATGGTGGCACATGCCTGAAATCCCAGCACTCATGAAGCTGAGGCAGGGGGATCGTTGCAAGTTTCAGACCAGCCTGGGCTACAAAGTGAGCTCAAGGCCAGCCTGAACTGCATAGTGATACCCTGTCTCAAAAAGACCAAAGCGGGGAGGGAAAATATTTCTCTCTCTCTCTCTCTCTCTCTCTCTCTCTCTCTCTCTCTCTCTCTCTCTCTCTCTCTATATATATATATATATATATATATATATATATGTTATATTACAGTTATATTATTACTTGGGGGAGGGTACCAGGGATTGAACTCAGGACCTTGTGCTTGCCAGGCAAGGGCTGTGCCGTGCCGCTGAGCTGTATCCCCAGCCCCAGTTATATTATTAAAAATTTATTTTTGCAGTTCTTATTGCCGTTGTCCTCTGATGGGATAGAATCCCTAAATGTCAGATGGCTGAGACATTGTGAATTAGGACTTGCTCCGTAACCTCACTGTCTTCCCCCATGCTGTCATTGTGTCTCTGTAAATGTAGTTGGTGACAAAGGTGGGATACTGACTCAGCTCCTCATTCCCTTTCTGACCAAAAGACCTGGCTGCATGGTCTTGGCCTGGTCACTGGCTGTCTAGTGGCCCCGTTGCTTCACTGTCGTGACGAGAAAGTGTCACAGCGGCCCCTCAGCTGTTGGTGATGGATGTAAATGAGACACCCTGGCTCTCACTCTGTTGTGTCATGGGAGAGGCCAGCTAGCAGGGCCACAGCCCTGAATCCCCAGAACAGAAATTCCCAGAACAAGCACTTTATCTCCCCATTTCTCTGCCGGGTGTCTGACATCTCCTTAGGACTGAATAGTTGTGAATGACTTAAATTTGCATAGTGACTTTCTCTTGTTCCCAAACAACTGGGTAGAGCCAGTGTGGAGGTGTCTTTGGCGTGGGCTGGAGCTCTGTGAATGCCGCACCCCATCTGGTATTTAAATTTCAGGTGAGCCAGGGCTGTTAGATAACATGATGTGGAATACATGGTCCAGCTGATCAGAGAAGTGTTGTATATTAGGCAGCACCAAAGGATGACATAAGCTTTGGGGCTTGTAATAAAAACCAGAAGATGATGCAGAATACTCAAGGATGACCCAGATCAGTAGGGTGGTGCTGTGCATCTGGTGACATCAAAGAGGAAGTAAACTCTAGGACTTCAAAATCAGACATGTTGTTTTACCACTGTTCTTGTTTCCTTTCTGTGGTGCTTGGGATGAACCGAGGACTGTGCACATAGTAAGCAAGGACTGTGCTCCACTGTGTCCTCTTTGGCACTCAGCTACATTCCCCAGTTCTTTAATTTTTTTTTTTTTCAGTTTTAAAACAGGTTTTTGTGTTACCAAGTTGCCCACACTGAGCTCAAACTTGGAATCTTCCTGCCTCAGCCTCCCACAGTGTTGAGGTTATAGGCATATACCATCCCACCCAGCTTCAATGGTTATTTCTTCTCTACATTCTTTAATTTTAAAATAACATCAGTTGTAAAATGCACCATCAAATCTGGACCTGCAGTCCATCCCTGCAGACACAGCTACTTGGGTGGCTGAGCCGGGGATCCTTTTGTAGAGAAAGGGTGTCAGTACGCAAGGAAAGAATAAAATAAGGGCCTCACTAAGGAATTAATAGAAAATCTTATTAAATAAGAGAAAGTGGGAACAAAGACTTGTAAGTGGGAAGGAGAAGAGGGGTTGAAAGGAGGGTAGGAGAAGGGGAGAAAAAAGAATCATCACGTACAGGTACAAATTCCCTATGATGGATGTGATCATTATGTACATCTAAAATGTACCAATAAAATCTGATTTAAAAAGCATCTTACTGAAAGCAGCTTTTGCTTCTGCAGTTAGAGTCCATGATTAGAGAAACAAAGGTGGGAAAGCAGTTAAGAATTTATTAGGAAGGGTCGAGAGCAGGGATGAAGCCAGAAACATGGAAGACCAGGGTAAGCAACACCTTTACACCTTCAGGAAAACACAAAGGAGACAAGGGGCAGCCTCCTGCAAGCGCTCATTTGGGGGATAAGAGAGGCCTGGCTGTGCCTTTATTCACGGATGTGTATCCTCACTCTAGGGTTAGCGTGTTTCTGCGTTAAATGACTGACATCTAAGCTGCCCCCACGCTTAGATGGGGCACGCTTACCCAAGACGAAAGGGCCCAGGTCAGAGTCAAAGACAGCTGGAGAGTCAGCCAGTCTGAGGGTGGCGAATTCCAGGTGCCCACGATGGGGAAGGGTCGGCAGTCCTAATAAAAGGAAACACGACAAAGAGGATTTGCCTTTCCAGGGCCCCTACTCTACAGAGTAGTCATCTGCCAACACCCCCCCCCCATCTTTATTCTAAACTCCCCTTCTTTTAATCTGTTACTGGTGCTGAGTTTACAATCCCAGCTGGCTGCGGTTCCAGCAGAGCAGTGGTGTGTGCACCCCCGGCACCACATCCTCAGCTCAGGAGTTGCCCAGTGTGGGTGGCACAGTAAGACCTTGTCTCAAAACAACAGCAACAACAAAAAACATTGATTTTTATCTGCTAGCTGCCAGGCAGAAAAAAGAAACACTGTTTCATTAATTGTACAAAATAATTTTTAGATTTTCTGATTTTAGGAATACTGAAGTGCAGAAACAGCACATCTTAGAATTGAGTAAATAGACTTAGTTATCCTCAGCAATGCACTTTAAAACCGTATTGCCTTCCTAGAAAATTACAAATAGACTTTGGTAACTGTGTCCTTTGTGTGAATCGCTGGGGTTACAAGTGTACATCATTACCTGGCTCTTCTTGCTTATATTACAAATTTAGTGAGATTAAAGTATTTTGTAGGCCCCACTGAACCTATTTCAGGGATTTTTGTCTTCATTAGCCCCATACGTTGTGTATTTCTCCAGTACAGTAAGTCCCAACTTAACAAGTTCCGCTCTGGGAGAATTGTTCTTAAGTTGGATTTGTCCATAAATCGACAAAGTGAGTCTTACATACGGTTGTGAAAATTCACAACTCTAATGTTTGTAAACCGGGGACTTACTGGGGCTTACTGTATCCACCACCCCCAGTTTTGTGGTGCTGGGAATGAAACCCAGGGCCTTCCCCCTGAACTATATTCCCATCCCTTTTTTATTATGAGACAGTGCCTTACTAAGCTGCCCAGACTGGGCTCAAACTTGCCACCCCCTTGCCTCAGCCTCCCAGAGGCTTTTGGCCGTGCCGCATTCTGTTCATCTGTACCACACCTCCTGCTTGGCCTATGTCCCAGCCTCCTGGTGTTTTTTGAAATGTTACGGGGTCTTCAGACTGTGACCCCGGGTCCTGTTCCTTTCCAGGAAGCATTCTACGAGTCCAGATTCTAGCCTACCATGTTCCTTACATCTGAAGCACTTAAATTCACGTAGCATTTTATGATTATATTTACAGACTTCATTCCTCTGAAAGACTTAAGATTCTCAGTTTCAGTGCCATTTTATCCATTCTTCCCTCTCTTGTTCCTTGTAGGTACTTTGTAAAAGTCCGATGAAGGGATGGAGTTTTCTAGAGCAGATGATAGTTATGCCTGAGCCAGGAGTTCACTCACTTTGCTCTGCTCCCTCAATGGACTGAAGGAAGGAAAGGTGGGAAGCAACAGGGGGCCTGTCCCACATGGAGGCTGTGAGTGGCCATGTCCCTGGAGAAGGTTGGGAGCCTTGGCAGCAAGTCTTCAGGCTTAGAAAATTCAGCTTGTGGAATAACCTTAAGAAAAATGTCTGAGCTGGGCATGGTGGCACACTGATAATCCCAGCATTCTGGGAGGCTGAGACAGGAGGATCCAGGTTCAACCCTAGCCTAGGCAATGTGGTGACTTAGCAACACCCTTTTTCAAAATTAGAAAAAAAATTTTTTTAAAGAACTACATTTGCATTGGCAATGTCCCAATGTAAAGGCACTGGGTTCAATGCCCAGTAGAGGGAAAAAGAAAAAAACCTTTACATTGTTATCTGGCCCCTTCAGAGTAATCTGTAAAATACCCAGCATCTGGGAGAAATTTGATAAATTTTGAAATACAAAGCCACGGTTTATAAACCTGATTTGCTGCCTTATTTCCAGGGGAGACCCCTGGCTGGCAAGATAAAAGTGTGTGCATGTTTTCATTTACATTTCTGTAAAGTACTGTACCACCCTCCCCAGTACTGTATTGGGAGGGCGTCATGAACTCATTCTGCTCTGGATGGATTAGAAGCTATCACCGGCTGAGGCCTGACCATCACTAGTTCTACTCACTGAGGCTCACAGAACTATGCTGAGCACATGGTGACATCAGGGAGTGCCACCCGTGTCACGTGACCTCGGTTAATAGGAAGCAGGTAGCCCAGATAATGAGTTTTTCCAGCGGCGGGTGCTCATGAATACCAACGCAGTGAATGTGAAGACCATTTTATAGACTGCTTTGTACCTCAAAAGCTTAATGTTCTATCACGCCTAGAACTACCTAAGTAAGGAAGGTGCCCAAAAATGTAAAGGAAATCTAATTTCACTTATTTGATGTGATTTTAATTGGAACATTAGGACATGGGTTAAATTACTTGCGGGTCAGCTAAGAAGGTCATTGCAATCAAGTGAAGATAGGATCTCTACTGTTTGATTTCAGCCAGTTTAGAATAAATGTTAACTCGGCAAGATTGAGGAAAATAGCACCAGAAGTGAGCTAGAAGATCTCAAGCTGTTAGAGGTAATTTCTCTTATTAGCTGGACAGTCCAAAGATTCTCCAAAATTTGAGTTGCTTGATATGCTGCAGACTGGCAGAGGGGGAACAGTGGGTGAGCCCTAGGAAAGGAAGCCTCAGAGGATGGGCCACTCCCACACTCCCCCACAGGGCCTGGACCACAGGGAAAACAAAAGGAAGTCAGCCCAGGTTAACAAGGACAGAAGGAACTTAGGTTGCTGCCTGTGAATTCCCTAGTTAATATGTGAGTCAGGTAAATCAAAGGAAATTAAAAATACCTCTGATCCTACCCTATTCCTCCAGTGGTGGGCTCTTGCATAAATAGGTATGCAGGTTTGTGCTAAAATTTCCCTCCCAAAAAGGGTGTTGGAGGGCCAGGATATAGCTCAGTGGCACAAGCACCTGCCTGGCAAATGCGAAGTCATGAGTTCAATCCCTGATACCAAAAAAAAAAAGGAATTGGAAATATGGTTTTGTGGCTGACACTTCATAAATATGTTGTAAACATCAACTTACACCAATCATTTCTAATTTTCTAAAGATATATAATTACTTCATATTAATTAATATGTAATTATAATAATATGCTGTTAATATGTTTAATACATTGCCGCATGTATTTTCCTAAACACATGAATACTGGTTGTGTACCTCAAACATGAGTCAATACATATTCAGTTAGTCTGTGGGAACTGAATCCAGGGCTTTGCACTTCCTAGGGAAGTGCTCTACCACTGACCTACACCTCCCAGCTTGTTTTATAAATTTTATCTTGAGACCAGGTCTTTCCAACTTGCCTAGGCTGGCCTTGAATTTGCAATCCTGCTGCCTCACCTCCTGAGTAGCTGAGATTGCAGGGGTGTACCACTGCGCCCAACTCTTGCATTGTGCGAAGGATTAGGCCCAGTGCCTCATGGCACTATAAGCAAGTGCTATACTATGAAGTCATATCCCTAGTGCCTGGTCTCTGAATTTCTTTCCTAGAACAGCAGAGGAAATGGTTGTGGGAGTGTTGTAGTCAGGTTTACAAGGGGAAGAGGTCTCATACAGTGCACATAATTTATAGGATTATTTTATAATATTCACCCAAACAGTCAAATGCAAGAGTGTGAGAGATCTGTCCACACTCTAGAGACCTAAAGAATCCAGCCGAGGGCCTGGATCCCATGTCAATGTCTCAGGCAAGTCTATATCAAGGACCTGCGCTGGGAAGGCCCAAAGGTCAGTGGAAGCTAGAAAGTCTGTGCCAGCAGGCTGAGGGATCTGCACTGGAGCCAGGAAATGATGCTTAAGGAAAGGACCAGAGCTCCCCCAAAGAGAACTGCAGCCATCCTGAATGACAGCAAGGACCTTAGCTCCTTCAACAGTGGGGGCTGCCAAGTTCATACAGGAAAGCCAGCGTGACAGCCTTCTCCAGGAGAATCAACAGCGTGCCATCTTCCCCTCCAGTTCTCCTTTTATGCTGTTGGCAACAATCCTGAGGCAGACCTTCCACAGCCAGAACCGTGCTGACTCCGTTCAACTGACTGTTACAAGTTAGCCATTAGTTGTTAATCCACAACAGGGACAAAGACAAAAATACCATAAATCCATATAATTTAGCCTTACTGCCAGATGGGACATTTCCCATCTTGTAAAATGGGTTCCCATTCAGTATTGGGAGTTGATATATTGAACATTGTGACTGCTTCAGAAACATCATTCCAGCCCTCTTCAGCATTAGCCTATCATGAGTCTTGGGAGAGGAGTGAGAAGGTGACCTGCATGCTGTAACCCTTGACAAGGATTTTTTTATCAACCTGAACCAATCAGAGTAAGTCTACCACTTGTTAGTGATTTATAGGCTTGTAACAGGGTTGAGACTAATTACAACACAGCTCAAGGTTTTTGTCTCCTAGTTTTGTCTCATTGTCTTGCAGAATAAGCAAGCACATAGCTTCAGCTGCTGTTGATAGTCTTCCAGTGGCTACATCAGCAGCCAGCCTTATGACGTGATGATGCTGGATCCAGCCTGTCCTGAAGTTTTCCCTAGTGCTGCACTTCTAATGTACATAAGCTAATACATAGACATTATAGTGACTATGTGTGCCAGTTGTTTTATTTGTTCAGTGTTAGTGATGGAACATCTGGTCTCACTGATGCTTGGCAAGTTCTCTACCTTTGAATTATACCCCCAGCACTCCTACTTCTGGCGGATTGAGTCAAGTTTTGTATGTGCACCCGATGAATATAATTATGGTAGAACAGATGTCCTAACATCAATTATCACATTTTTGTGTACTAATTTGCATATTTCATATGCTTTACCTATTCTGTAATTTCAGAAAAACAGCCTTTCAATGGCCTAAATTAGTCACTGTTATATTTTAAATCTAGTCTGCCCCAAGAGTCTTGTTTTCATTACTGGGACCTGATTGAAGGGGCAGGTTCGCTGGGAATGTGACCTAGAAGAGTGTATTCTTGTCCTCAGATTTCCCTTCTCTGCTTCCTGGCTGCTATAGATACAGCAGCTTTCCTCTACCATGCCTTTTCTGCCTTGGAACCAACTAACCATGGATTGAAGCTACCAAATCCTTGAGCCAAAATAAACATCTTTAAATTATGGGTGTCAGGTATTTTGTCCTAGTGACAGAAAAGTGACTAATACAGAAAATTGGTACCAGAGAAGTGGGGCAATTGTGACTATATTAAATACCATGTGATACAGAAGTCTTAGGAAGTGATTTTTGGAAAGGAGGAGTTTGGAAAGATTTGGAAATGCTATCCAGAGAAATTGTAAGCCAGGCTTGATGGGTCATTCTGGTAGAGTTTAGGAGACCAAAATGCTAATATGAGTGTGAAAAGTAAAGGCCAGAGTCAGGATGTTTCAAGTGCGAGTGAGGATTACATTGGAAACTTGACTAGAGGCCGTGTGTTCCATGCTGGCAAAAATTTGTCTACTTTTTGTCCTTGTGTTAAGATGTTATATGAGGCTGAATTTAAAAATGGTGACCTAGTTTATCTGTTGGAGGAAATTTCAAGGTAGCCCAGTACTCAGGCTGTACCATGGATACTGCTGGCTGCTTTTAGCTTGGTCTGCAGTTAGAATCAGGAGCAAAAATCAGAGCAGAATGATTTGAAAAACTTGCAGCTTGACCAGAAAGAAAGCACCTATAAAGTTGGTGCTAAGGAGAGCATGTTTGGTGAAAAGATTAATGTTTAGGAAAGCCAAGCATTTTGCATCAGGACATCAGGAGAGATTCCTTTAGGGAATACCAGGAAATGACCAGGACTAGTGGTGCGAGCAGTTAGCATGTGGTACTTATACAGGAAATAGGTGGGCCAGACCCCACCTATCACAGGGTTTCCTGCTCATTCATAGCCACCTACGGAAGTGTATCCCTGAGTTCAGCCAGCTAAGCACTCAAAGGCAGCTGCAGCCATGGTTCTAGAGGGCCTGGCTAATACTTGAGCTTGCCATCATCCACTTGGTTTTTCAAATATGCAAATGCAACAGTTGTGGGGTCATGGAGGCTTCCGTCCAGATTTCCAGTGTGCCTCTGAAAGCATAGTGCATGACACTGAGAGTGAAGCCAGAGGTTCACTGGAGACTCCAAGGAGTTGGAGATGCCAGGAATGTGGAACATCAATTGAGAAAACACTGCAAATATTGAGCAGAGGCAACCCAAGAGAGAGGCCTTGTAGGTAATAACCAGCAAAGCATTAAGGTTTGGACTGCCCAAGCCCTTTGGAACTCACATCTCAACAAAACCTGCCCTGGATGCCGGACATGGAGCTACAGGGTTTAATGTTTGTCCTGCTGGTTTTTGGTCTTGCTTTGATCTGATTCATTTTTATCCCTGTCTTCCTCCTTTTTTTGGAATAAGAATATTTACCCTGTGAAATTGTATGTTGGAAGTATTTAACTTTCCTTTTGATTTTTACAGGGGCTCACAGCTAAGAGGAGACATTGGACTTTTCAGCAATGCTAGAAACTGTTAAGATTTTGGTGACTCTTAAGAGATGGATTAAATGAATATTGCATAATGAGGTGAACACAAGCCTTTTTGGGGCTGAATGTCATGGTTTAGATCTAAGATGTCCCCCCCAAAATCTCATGTTTGGAGGTGGAGCCTGGTCAGAGGAAGAGGGTCACTGGGAGCATGAGCTGGAAGAGTATGTATGCTTGTCCTTTGCTCTTCCTTTCTCTTTTTGCTCCTTTCCTCACTGCCATGGATTGTGCAGCTGTTCCCTGTCATACCCTTCCATTGTGCCATTTCTGCCTATGAGCCAGGTAAAATGGACTGAACCCACTAGAAACTGTCAGCCAAAATAAACCTCCCCTGGTATTTTGCCCCAGTAACAGGAAAGTGACTCATACAGTCACATCCCACAGAACTCCTTCCTTCCTGCACATGAGAATCTTAAATCTTTGCTTAGGTCAACTTTTCCCCCTTTTTCCCCCAGAAAGCCTGCCTTTCAAGCTGTCTGATGGCCATTGTAGATGGATTCTTTCCACATCTCCATTGGAACACAGTGCTCACTGAACTCCTTTGCTGTGCTCTAATTTTTTCATTCCATGCCCAATTACTACTCCCAGCTCTGTCCCCAGCCAACCACAAATTCTCCAGCCTTACCTCAGAGTCTCAGCTCTTTCTTCTCATTTCCCTACCCTAATCAATAATCAGTTCCTGCTCTACTCTGGGAACACTTTGCCATCTTTACACCGATAGTTCTTTCCTTTCTAATGCATCACTCTTACCATAAGATTTCATATCCTGAATAACCAGTGAACCAGTGTGATACTGTCACACTCTCCCCTCCTTCGCTGTGATGCTGTCATATTCTCCCCTCCCTCCAACCTATTGGGAGCCACTTGGCCTCCAAGATCCAATCCCATACTGTTAGAGTGTAAATGTACTAAGCTATAGGAACTGGTGTGAGCTAGTTGTGATCACAGAAACAGCCTACTAGCTAAAAGTTGTTTCTACAAAGCCAGCTCTTGCATTGTTTTTTCCCCTCAAACATTAGTAGGACGATATAAAAAGCATGGAATTATGTAGTCTCTGTTTGCTCACCCCTCTTCCATATGTATGTGTGTGCATATATATATATATATATATATATAATAGTATATGATACTATAAATGAACTAGTTTGACAACACGGTATTTTTTCAGGATGGGGATGGCAAAGAAACTGGGTAAAGCCAAAATCTCCTTTATAGGTCAGAGGAGAAAAAAACATTGTGACACCACGTGTTAGTAGCTCTTTCCTGTGGCAACTGTGGATCATTTCCAGTAGCAGTTTCCACTGCCCGCCAACAGGCAAGCGACACGGAGTTACCTGCAGCACCAACAAGGAAAGCAGGAGGAAGTGTGTCTGAGAAGGAGTAGGGTGAGCATGAAGTCCGGAGATAAGGACACTGCCTGAAACTAAACAGCTGTTTGAACATTTGTCACTGAGCCGATGAATCTGTTTCCGCACTGACTTCTCAGAGTCCTGATCCAAAGAGAGCATGAAGATGGGGTCACAGAAAGGTGCAAGTCTGCCGCCTGTTTGCTCTTAACAGGAAGCGAAAGAATCCGGGGATGCTGCGTTCTCTGCAGGATGGTAGCCATGGGGACTGCTGAACCTGCGCTCACACTCGCGGATGGGTTCTGATTTACAGGCTCCCCAACTTGCCGGGAGCTGCCTAGGCAGGGGTCCATGTCGCAAGCATTTATGTAGCCCTCCTCCCTTACATTGTAAATGGTCAGCCCACTGTAGGGTAAACCCAGCCTGAGTCCCCAGTCCTCATTTATTACTTCTAGTAAGTTGTGAGGTGCACATTTAAATGGGATTCGGAATCAAAGCAGTATTTGTCTCTGTCAGTCGAGGTTTAAGCAGCACCCCCTAACTTGGCTGCAAACTGGAATCACATAAAGATTAAATAAATACCTTGGTCCCATTTTTAAAATTCATTCCTCTTAATTGGTCTATGATGTGGCCTGGACAGGGGGATTTTTTTTTTTTTTTTTTTTTTAGTTCTGCTGAGCAACCAGGGCTGATAGCTATTAAGGAGTTTACAGCATCTCTGGGGCTGTAAACTAAACCTCTCAAAGTCTTCCTCCACAGCCGCGATTTCCCGGGGAACTGCAAAGACCTGCAAGCCTGTGCACGCAGAGGGAGGCGTACACACCTACCTAAAGCCAAGCCTAAGGCCTGTAGACACTACTCCAGAGCCGGCACTCGGCCCGCCCATCCAGCACTCGCTCCGCCCACCCAGCACTCGTCCCCGCCTCTTCCCAATTCACCCCGTGCGCCCGCCCACTTTCCGCCCCGTGCAGGCCCAGGCCCCGCCCTGTGGGCGCTCCTTCGCGCCACCTTCTTGCTCTCGCGAGCACACCCGGCGCCGGAAGTTTCTGGCTGAGGGACCTGGAGTGACGGAAGAGGCGTAGGGCCTATTTGGTCGCCAGGGGCTCTCACTGGCGTCGCCCCGGTCGGTGCTCTTCACAGGTGCCGGGTGGCCGGGGACGTCGCCGGCCTCTCACGGGGGGTCGTCGCACGACCGCCCTCATGTTGCGTTTTCCGACCTGTTTCCCGTCCTTCCGGGTGGTGGGAGAGAAGCAGTTGCCGCAGGAAATCATTTTCCTGGTCTGGTCGCCTAAGCGGGATCTCATTGCTTTGGCCAACACCGCGGGCGAGGTGAGTGACCTGTTTTCCCTCTGCAGGCTTGGCGGACCCCGCCTGCCTCGCTTCTGCTCGCAGGTCTGCTGCAGACTCCCAGTGAAAATGTAAAGCTGTGAGCCAAATATGATTTCTACATCCACTTCACCTATTACATGGCTAGTTTTCACAGTTTGACAGAATCCCACAGTCCTGCACCTGTGAGTCGCTTTCATTCATTGATTTGTATCTTAAAAGCTCATAGCTGTCACCGCGCATGAGCTGGACGTAGTACTAGATCCAGGAGTCCCAAGTCTGCTTTCAGTTTAGTAGCAGAATAAAGATGAATAGTCAAGTCTGTTTGCAAGTGTACATTCATGGAGTTGCTAAAGAGGAGGTTGAAGGTTTTACGTCCAGTTGTCCAAGATTTTACACCTGGGTCTAATAGTCACGTTCTATTAAAATGACTACAAACATCCCAGCTCACGTTGTGTTACGCCGTCATCATATGTCACCGAATTGTACCCAACTTTCTGCTGCCAACTGTGATCACTAGACAGCAAAACTGGAAGGCAACTTCACCGAGGCCTTTTTGTTCTGCTGGCCCTTTGGCCATTTTCTGCATAGTGAGAAGGTGAAAATTGTGTTGTGCGCAGCCTACAGTAGGTGGTAAGGAAATGTTAGCAGCCAGGGAAACATAGCAGCCTGCAAAACTGCACCACCGTGTGGTCTGCTGTGACTCAGCCACTAGGGTGACAGGGTCTAGTTTTCCAGAGCCCTCCATGGATCTTTTGGTGTCTGTCCTCTGCCAGGATACTCTGCAGCTCTGTCGTGGCTCTGCAGCCAGCACAGATTGTGTGGCCAGGGCAGTGGGAGGGGAGGTAGGGAAGAGGGGCATCTGCACAGACAGGTGTGATGGCAGCACCGTTGCTTCCACTTTCTCTAAGCAGCAGCAAGGGCGTAGTTTAAAAGTGGATATGGAGAAGAGAAAGAAGAGGTAGAAAAGCCGACAAAGTTCCTGGTGGAATAGGAAAGCTTATGAGTACTGCCAGTCAGCATTAAAGGTTAGTGGTCTGGTAATTTTGAAACTTCACCTTGTTTGCAGTGGTTGAGTGAGGGAAGGCTTAGTTTCAGTGCAAGAGGAGCCCTGGGGCATCATCTTGATATTCCAAGGTGGCATTTACTGATGTGGAAATAGAAGTGTAGAATGGATAAGTGACTTATCTAAGATCGAGGACTAGAAGGTAACACGGCTGAAATTAGGTGCCAGGTTGACTGATCCTAAGATAAATTGTTTATGCGTATATCAAAACTACCTTTTTAGTGGTGTTTGTGTTATTTCTTTTTTTATTGTCTATTTCTGGGACAGCCTTTTTATTCCTTTCTGAAAGGTAAGTCTCCTGTTAATGTAAAAGACAGGAAAATGTAAAGGGTGCAAGGTTAGATGGTGTTTTCTGATTTTTCTTATTTCTTTTTAAAATACCTTACAAGCATTTAGACACTTGAATTCCTCTGTCTGAGAGCTGTTTTACTTAAGAGAAGCATATAGGTTTATTTTATTTTTGGAAATGGAATTTTAAATTTTCTGCCATTGTGTTTTAGGTGTTACTTCATCGACTTGCAAGTTTTCACCGAGTTTGGAGTTTTCCACCAAATGAAAATACAGGAAAGGAAGTAACCTGTCTGGCTTGGAGACCAGATGGCAAACGTAATGATAATATTGTGAAATTTATTTTTTATTTTCATAAGGAATATTCTGAAAAGCTGGATGTGGGAGGCTGAGGCAGGAGGATAACAAGATTAAGCCCAGCATGGGCAACTTAGTAATAACTTGAAACCTTGTCTTAAAATCAGAAATTTTAAGAAAAAATTGGGAATATAGCTCCATGGGAAAGCTGAGTTCAGTTCCTAGTACTGCCAAATAAATAGGTAGGTAGATAGCTTCCCAGTACTGCCAAATAGATAACATAGAGACAGACAGTATTCTGTAAAGAAAGCTTATTTACACAAATAATTAATCCTTCTCAGTGTACATTAGAATTGTGAGTTTCAGTTTTGGAATTCTTTTTTAGAATGCTTTAAGTTTTTCATAGGAACTCTGATAAATTCTGTCACCTTATTCTTGGTACAGAACACTTAACTTGAGATCTGTTTTCTTGGGAAAGATAACACTGAAATTAAATCTAATGGAATGGGCAAAATACTTTGGCTTTGTTCTTCTCTTCTTGCTTTTTCGTCCTGCAGCCTTTGGCCCTGGCATCACGTATCACCCAGCAGTCAGTTCAATACTGTCATGGCCTTTCTTTCTCTAAAAATACATTAGAGCTGGGTGTGCTGGCACACACTGGTAATCCTTGTGCTTGGGAGGCTGAGGCAAGAGGATTGCTGTGAGTTCAAGGCCAGCCTGGGCAATGCTGTAGATACTTTCTGAAACCCAGAAAGAACTTTGTGTGATTAGGTCTTTACATTGATTTTCAGAAGCAGAATTTCTAGAAAAATATTGCATTTATTTTGCTCTTGCTCAGAGTATGTGTAGAGGATGTGTAAAATTAGAGAACTTTGTTTTTTTATGGTGCTGGGGAATCCACCGCTTGCGTGTGAGTCACGTGCTTTACTGTTGAGCTGTGGGGCTTCTGTAAATAACATCTTGAGGTCTTGAATTATTTGGCCAATAACACAGGCTCTCAAATAAACTATGAAAGTCAGTGTGTGTTAAGATGTATTTATCTATTTATTTTTGTGGTGCTGGGGATCGAATTCAGGGCCTTACGCATTCAAGAAACGAGCTCTACCGCTGAGCCACAATCCCAGCCCCAAGATGTGTTCATCACTAAAAATATGTATGTGTTTCTTACGCTTTTGGATAGTACAGTTTTTGTCAAATAATGATTATTTCAAGATTGTTGTATGTTGTTTTTTGTTTATTTGTTTTGTTTTGGTTTTTTGGTTCTTTGGGTGGGTATGGTACCAGGAATCGAACTGAGGACCTTGCACTTGTCAGGCAGGCACTTATGCCCTGAGCTATATCCCTGGCCCTGTAAGTTGTTTATAAAGAGGGGGCTGCACTGGGCATGGTGTCACACCTGTAATCTCAGCTACTTGGGAGGCAGGAGGATCACAAGTTTGAGGCCAGCTTGAACAACTCAGTAAGACCTCGCTTCAAAATAAAGTTTAGAAAGGTCTTAGGAATAGCTCAGTGTAGAGCACTGGCCTAGTATGCATGAGGTCTTGTGTTCAAATCCCTAGTACCACACCAAAAACAGAAGGAAAACAATAGAAAGGAGGCTAGGATTACCCACATTAGCAAAGTTTCCTGTGATGGTATGCAGGTGAAACTCACTTTACACATTCTCCCCATCCCTCGTTTTTGAGATGAGACTCTCATTTCCCAACAAGGCCTCAAACCTGTTCGTGATCCTCCTGTATTAGCCCCCTGAGTAGCTGAGATTACAGGCTAGAAATTCTTAGATTTGGATGTGTTAGGAAGATGCTAATGACTACGTAGAAAAACTAGGTACTGTAATTATTTAGCACAGTCAAAGAAACATGACAGTGTTTGATGGCCTTGTTTCCTGTTATGGTTAGAAACAGAAGAGGCATAAAAAGACTTATGGGAACACAACAGATGGAGTCAGTCCCTTCTTCCCCTGTCCCACTGTGGTCCTGAAACCAGGGCTCATATATGGTAGGCAAGTGCCCTACCACTGAGGTGCATCTCTAGCTCTTTTTATTTTATTTTAAAGTAGGATCTTGCTAAGTTCCCCAGGGTGGCCTCAACCTTTGTGATTCTCCTGTCTCAACTGGGCTTCTTCCTATGCTTATGAATCTAGTGTGTCATAATGATAAGAGTGTGATTTTTTTTTTTTTGTTGACACCTGTTTTGTATTTTTTGTTGGATGCAGGATTTCTTTGTTGGATGCAGGTCTTACTTTTAAGACAGTAAGTGCAGCGGGTCAGAAAAGATACAGTTCGTGCAGTTTAAAAATAAACTTAGATAACAACATAACTATATGCTATTATCTTTTTAAAGTATTGAAGGGAAAATGTGTGTCATATAATTTCTATGATTAAGATGTGTATGATGTAGAAAACTGGGCAATAAGTAAAAATGCCTGCTTATTTTTCTCAAATTTTATACTAATTCATTGTTTTTTCTTTTCTTGTTCTAGTTTTGGCCTTTGCTCTTGCTGACACCAAGAAGATTATTTTGTGCGATGTAGAAAAGCCTGAGAGCTTGCACTGTTTTTCTGTGGAGGCTCCTGTCTCCTGCATGCATTGGATGGAGGTGACTGCAGAGAGCAGGTGCAGAGACCTACGAATGGTCCCGACAGGACACTCAACAAGTTTGCAGCTGTGCCTCACTCTGAGTGTTGAGTGGCTGTGTGATGCATTTCAGTTTTGGTTTTGGGGTTATTGAAATGTTTTACTGTTGTGTTAGATTTTTTTCTTTTCTTCTAAAAAAATCTGTGTTAGTACCAGAAATAATGCCTGAATGACTAAGATTCTTCTTGTTTCTTTTTTTTTGTTTTTAGGCGTTTATATCGATGGTTTACTGTCAAGTAATACTAACTCAAATTACTGATTAGGATATTGTAGTTCTGCTTTCTCTTTCAGCGTTTATTGTTTAGAACTTGGCCTTTTGTGTCTAAGTAAATATTCTTAGAGCACAAAAAGTGCTAAACTGAGCGTTCTGCTCTGATGCTACACAAGTCGTTTCTGTGTCTGTCGTCCTCATATTTTCCTTGTTTCCTAAAGACCGTTTTGCCTTGTTCTTTGTAGTCCCTTAATACACTAGGCTTGCAGTGAACACAGGCTGATGGGGTCAGTGAGTTTTATTAGTGTAAAAATATTTTCCTTTTTGGGGAAGGTGTGGTACCTTTTTTTCCATTAGCTTTCTCTTTCCAGTTAAGTTCCACTGAGTTAATATCAAATGAGCTTATAAATCCTGAGTGATTTTTGACAGCTTTCCTAAGGGAATTTTGAAGGATTGGATAACAAGAGTCTAGCCTGGGATTTGAAATTCGCTCTAGGTAAACCAGAGGGATTCATCCATCATGAACTAATCAGAGATTGCACATGGTTGCAGGAGTGTTTAGAAAGCAGAGAAACAGTGTGCTGTGTAATTCACATTGCAGCCCACTTACCTGCTAAATGCATTCCCAACATGCTTTCTGCTGAGAGGTTTTTTGTCCTTTTTTTTTGGTACCAGAAATTGAACTCAGGACCTCATGCTTGCCAGGCAGGTGCTGTGCCGCTGAGCTAAATCCCCAGCATCTGCCAAGAGTTTAGAAATGTTAGGTGGTGATCCAGGCTCTCAGGACAGCTAAATGTTAACTGGGGGAAAACAATTTCCAAATCACCACTTTTTCACTTGTTCAGTCACTTATTTCTAGCTTTAGTTAGGGGTAGAATTGAAAAAGAAAAGAGGATTAAATAAGACGTGCATGCCTGTAATCTTAGTGCTTGGGAGGCTGAAGCAGAAGGATCGTGGAGAGTTTGAGACCAGCCTGGGCTAGAAACTGAGTTTAAGGGCAGCTTAGAATATACAGTGCAACCCTATTGCAAAAAAAAGTCAAGATTCATGGTACACCTGCCAGGTGTCAAATCCTCAAGTGTATGTAACCCATAGAAATGGTAATTAAATAATAAAATAATTGCAGTGTTCTATGCGGTTATTATTATTATTATTTGTACTTGGGATCGAGCTCATGACCTCGTGCTTGCCAGACAGGCACTTGTGCCACTGAGCTGGAACCCCGGCCCTGTACAATTATTCTTAGTACTCAGGTGTTTAATGTGGATTCTTAGAGTTAAGTCATAAATGTTCAGTCATTAGCTGAAGATTGTATATGTACAAATATATTTCATATGATAAGAAAACTTGAATAGTAATATATTCATTCCTCTAAATGGAGAGTAGGTAGACAAATTTGTTTTTCGGTTTTTCAAGACAGAGGCTCAAAAAAAAAAAAAAAGACAGAGTCTCACTATATGGTTCATGCTGTCCTTGAACTCACTATGTAGGGCAGGCTGGCCTCAAACAGGGATCTTCCCGCGTCAGTCTCCCCAGTGCTGGGATTACTGGGGTGTGCCATCACTGCTGGCTGACTTGTTTTGTAAGAAGTAACAAATCTGTACTATTTACTTCTCATCTGTTAAGAGTGACTGTTTTACAGAGGTAAAATATTCATGGCATCTATTTACTTGGTAATTTTATCAAACCAGAGTCCTTTTCCACAAATGTACATTTCTAGTGGAAAGAAGGAAACCCTTTGCTGCTGTGTAATGCTCAGTTTCCTCTCCCCGTATCAGTGTCCTTACATCCTTCTATAATGCTGAGGACGAGTCAAACCTTCTCTTGCCCAAGCTTCCCACACTGCCAAAAAAGTAAGTAGCAGAGTTTTATTTCTTTGGAATTAATCTTGAAGATTTTTTCCTCTGCTTGTATCTGACAATTTTTTTCAGACCTTTCAAAAAATGGATCTCTATTAAAATATTTTTACCCTTGTATCTGTTTTTCTCTAGTTATAGCAACACCTCAAAAATATTTAGGTAAGATACACCTTTTTTTGCTTTCAAGTAAAATAATTTTTTATTATGGTTAAAAGATATCATTGACAGATGACCCAATTTATGTTTATATTTTAGTGAAGAAAATTCTGATGAAATTATTAAGCTCTTAGGAGATGTCAGGTAAATCTTACTAGTATCTTAAGTCTGATTTCTTTAAGTTGATATTTAATTCTTCAAAAATTTCAAGAACAAGTCTTTCATTTGTTATGCTATTTGGTTGTTACATTGGCACCTTTCAACAATATGCGCATGGTAATGTTTGTTGTTTTTATTGTGTGGTCTTTCATTTTGTCAAGTTTTAGTGCAGTGTTCTGTGTTTCAACAAAAACAGAAGTACAAGAATTTCTAAATTTTAAACTTATTATCCAAGTTCTTTAAGCTTGTGTAATGTTTTATATCATATCCATGATAAAACTGGCAGTACTTTGTATTAGCTGGAAAAGGATTGCTTTGTTACTGACTTCATATAAATATCCTTGTTAATGTTATTTTGCTGTAAACTAATTTTTAAATATTTTATTTTATTTTATTTTATTTTTTGTTTTCTGAGACAAGGTCCAGCTATGTAGTTCAGGCTGGCTTTGAACTAACAGTGATCCTCCTGCTTCAGCCTCCCACGTGCTGGGATTTCAGGCATGTGCCACAATGCCTGGCCTTGAGTTCTTTTAGGCTACAGGATATTTATGTTGCTTTTTTTGAGAAAACAGGATAGCGTGACAAGACTGGGTTTGCTTGGCTTTCGCGTTTCTGCAGAGGACTTTGCATGTAGATTGTGTGAGAGCAGGAGCGCTTGTAGCTCAGTTTAACAGCTTGAGCACCTTCGTTGTTGATTGGTCCTCAGCTTGTTACATTATTTTTATTTAGGCTTAATATTCTTGTCCTTGGAGGAAGCTCTGGATTTATTGAACTTTATGCTTATGGGATGTTCAAAATTGCTCGAGTCACAGGGGTAAGTTTCTGTTTTAAAATTTTTTGTATTGTTTCTCTTAGAAGATAGTAGCACATTTATGTGTAGAGTAAGAATAGTTATTTTTTTTCTAGCTTCAGTTTACTCTCAAATGTTTAGAGGACAATTTTCTTAAAAAGATAAAATAATGCTGATACGATGTCTATAGAAATCAGAAGTTTTTGATAGTCAAGTTCTTCTTAACAAAAAAATTAGTGCAGTCCACTCAGTGATGGTATAATGTTGCACCCTAACTATAAGAGCTGGATTTGTGATTGGAATGTAATGAAGTCATCAGAAGCAGTCTTACGCCCAGTGCCTAGGCTGCCACAAGTGCCAGTTTCACTCTTCTCCAGAGGTTTTTGCACCTTTTTCTTTGCATCCCTGGAAGGCTAGAAGACAGCACAGGCTGTGGACTCTGTCTTCAGCAGCTGCTGTGGACCCTTGATGGGTGTTTGTGTCCTGTGCCCAGGCAGGATGTGGGGCAGGCTCTTGCCTTCACTTGTCGTGCAGGTCTGGTAGGAGTCAGGATGTGTGTCTGCTTTCTAACACTGAATTTCTGCTTCCCATGTTCAGGCAAGTGCAGCCTGGCAGTGTCACCAGAGGTACTGAGGGCCGTTAACTATCTTACAGATTGCTGGTACTTGTCTTGCATTATGCTTATCAAGTGATTTGAAATCACTGTCAGTGGTCACAGAGGTGTCTACCGGTGGTGCTCACGAAGTTTCATACTTTCAGGTGGGTATTGGAACCTAATGGCAATAACGAATAAGCTTGTATTTTATAGGTCATTTTTTTGTTTGTTCTTCTCTTCTGTATTGGTGATCAAACCCAAGCCATCTCTGCCACTGAAATAAATCCTTGGCACCTGCAGTTTTTTCCTATCCATGTCTCACTGTATTCTACTTGTCATCAAAAGAAAACAAATCTGCTCGGTGTTTGTAAGTCTTGTGCACTGGATGCCATCATAGCGATCTTCCCATTCAGTACAGTTTTCATAGAAAGGGCTTTGGTGGTGCACTAAAGACCATGCTATCTGGTTACTAAGGGAGCCAAGGATACAGCTCAGCAGCACAGCACCTGCGTGGCAAGCGTGAGGTCCTCAGTTTGATTCCTGGTGCCAAAAAATAAAATGAAATAAAAAAAATTTAAAAAGGCATGCTAATAGGTTATTGTACTAGTTTAACTTTGAACCAAGTACAGTGATATCTTGGTTGTTGATCTCAATTTGTTCCTGATTCATGTGTGAACACTAAATGGTCTGAGAACTAAATGTATTTTTCCCATAAGAAATAATGGAAAACCAAATAATTTGTTCTTACGTTGCAAAGTAATCTTACACATTTGTTTTTTTCAAGACTTTAACAGATTTCACAATAATTTATTTCTTTAACTCTATTATGGTACTTAGTTTTCCTCTTAGCTTTTCTGCAACTATTGCTTTCTTTGGAGCTATGGTTATGATATTTTGTGCAAAAAGCATACAATGGCAGATGTTTTAATGCAAACTGTGTGTTGTCTGGGTGAGAGCAATGCCTAGGTGGAAGTGTCACCCCTTTGTGTCCACATCGAAATGCAATGCGTGAGTCAGTCTCACCCTATATAGGGAGGGTGGTTTTGTTTTGTTTTGTTTTGTTTTGTTTTGCTGTGTGACAGGCTTTCGCTCTGTAGCCCAGACTGGCCTTGAGTTCACTAAGTAGCCCAGGCTGGCCTCATACTTAGAGTGATCCTCCTGCCTCAGCCTCCTGAGTGCTGGAATTATAGGCATGCACCATCATGCCCAGCCCTTGTACAGGTTTCTTCAAGTTAGATTTTTCAGTTTGACTATAGAGCAAAGTTATGAAAATTGAGCAGATAGTTTTTGATTTTTTTTTTTCTGTTCAAGTAGTGGAAAGTTTAAAGTTGGAGCCCTTCAACAACTGAGGTATCACTGCACTGTATTTTCTTAGAATTTTCCCTAATATTATCAAAGACTGCTATTTATTGATCACCGAATATGCCAGGTACCGAGTGCTTCAGACTTGGCGTGGCTCTGGAATCCTCCTCGTTTTATGGATCCATGCTCTGGCGCACACAGGCACTGCAGGGCCTGCTCTGTGTCACAGTGTCAGAAAGCGCTGTTCATGTAGAATGACCACTTAAAACTGAGGAGAACTTTGCTTACTGTGTGCTGTTTATTTTATAGCTTGAGGAAACTGAGAGGCTCCCATAGAGTATTCAGATTTTAGGTTTGCTTTGCCAAGAAATCATCCCAGAATTTTCATCTTAAATATCCTAGCTGTCTGCCTGAGTTCCCCAGAAATCTCAAACAAAAGCAGAGAAGAAAAAATGATCCCTCTGGCATCTCTGTGTCACAGCCTTGAGTTACAGTTCTCTGCTGCGCTGTTTTGTGATCACTGCTCATCTTAAGACTCAGAAACTATGATTGCCAGGACAGCATTTGGGCTGCAGTAAAGTGGTTCACATTTTCTGTGACGTTTGTAATAGATATTTTTTAGTGACAACTTTTTTGAGATAAAACTTACATAACATCGATAGGTATTTTCCTTGTATTTATCAATAAACTTTAATTCCTTCTACTTCCATGACAATTTTAAACATATTAGTGGTCATTTATTAATTTTCTCATAATAGTGTTACAAAATAGGTTGTACATTTCTAGCCGTGTTGCAGGGACTGCGTGATCCTTGCAGTCCCGCACTGGTCCGGAAATCCGGAAGTCGTGCTCTTAGTCCCGAACTATGTTGCTCTTAAAGGGGTTGAATTATGACACAGTCTTTCTGATTCTAATGAGACTCTTCACTAAATCATAGGATTTGATTTTGAGCTGGGCAGAAACAGTGTCTTTAAAATAAACAAATGAATCTGATTGTGACTCACCCACTTTATTTTACAGCTTGAAACTAATCTGTTATATTCCTTCCTACCTGAAGTAACCCGGATGGCTAGAAAGTTTACTCACATTTCAGCTCTTTTGCAGGTTTGTATTTATGGCTTGCTTTATTTACTAAAGTTTCATAAGGAAGAATTTAAATTTTATTTTGTAAAGCTTTCTAGAATAAAGGTGTTTAGCCTGCCAGTCTTAGAGTATCGACTAGAGCAACAAAATTTAATTGAGGATCTAATTCCATTCAACCCTATCTACCACCTCCAAAAGAAAAGAAAAAATAGTTTAAATTGCTTTACAAGTTCTCGTAAATAAAATGCCACTTACATTTTATTGCAAATAAAGTATGGGGGGGAAACAGCCTTCCTGCAAGTTAGCGTTTACTGCACCTAGCCTAGATTAGTCCTTGTTCCCTAGGTCAGCAGTTTGGACTGTGCAGGTCTGTGCCAGGTGGGCCAGGCTTCGTCCTGTGGGCTGCAGGTGTGCAGGGCTGCTCTGCTGCTCCCCTCCCTCCCCTCCACAGACCTGCTGGCCTTGTTTGCAAGGTCGTGCTGGCAGGGAAGCAAGACGGGAGTGGCAGCGCGCACAGCCTGACTTGCAGGCGTTGGACTCAGTGACAGTGTTCCTGCCGTGTGCTGTGAGGGCAGGACATGAGCCAGGCCAGAGACGAGGGCTGTGGGAGTGGGCTCTGCCTCTTGATGGAGTAGCTGCAAGGAACTCAACATCGTTTGCTGCTGTTGTTGGTCTGCCAGTGCTTAATTTACTTGATCTCACAGGTTTCTGGAGATCAGTATCTTTTTTATTTATATTTTTGGTACTGGCTATTGAATTTGGGAGCCTTCACTTTGAGCTACATCCCCACTGCTTTTTAATTTTTTTTTTAACTTTTGAGACAAACTATTGTTGAGTCACACAGTTGCCTAGGCTAGAGTTTTACTGGTGATCTTCTCCAGCTTACCCTCTCACAGTGCCTGAATTATAGGTTTGCACTGCCATGCCTGGCTGAGGTCAGTATCTTTTTAGTACAGTTTAAATAGCTGAACAAACTAGCATTTTCATCGTTACTATACATAAAATGTATCTTTAGTGAAACACTTGAGCTGGCCATGGGACACATCCCTGTAAATCCTGTGCTTGGGAAGCTGAGGCAGGAGGATCTCTGGGAGTTTGAGGCCAGCCTGAACTGCATAGTGAGACTGTGTCTCAAAACAAATAGAAAACAAAAACAATAATGAAAAAACTTGATGGTATTTGTTTTACCAGATATAAACTTAAAATTTTCTTTTTTAATGCTAGGGATTGAAACTAGGGCTTCACACATGCTAGGCAAGCCCTCTGCAGTTGAGCTACATTCCCAGCCCTGTAAACATGTTATATTATAAAAGGCTAAGAAAAATTGAACATTTTATAGTTTGGTGGTTTACAAAGTTAGTTACACTGTTCGCTTTTCCTTGAACTTAGTTAAGAGAGATTGAAAGTAAATTGATTTCTTTGTGATACTTGATCATAAGAAACATTATTTAGTTGCCTCGTTGGTTTAAATTTTTTTTTACCTTTTTTTGATAATAGTATATAAATTTGTCACTGACATGTATGTGTGAAGCATGGGAAGAAATACTGATGCAGATGGATTCCCGTCTTACCAAGTTCGTGCAGGTAATGTAGCTGAAACTTTTCATGCAGAGAGTTTAAAAGTACATAATCCTGTGTTTACTTTTTTGGGTACATGAGAAAAAGCAGCCTGGATTTCTAAAAGGCTAAGATTGTTATTCCTTTCAGATGGCTTGGTCTACCCTCAGTATTATCTCAGAGAGATTTGCAAAATGGACAAATCTCAGTTTCCCACTGCTGTAGCAAAGTGCCCGAGTTGGATAACATAAAGAAAAGATGGTTGTTTTGCTCTCAGTTTTGGTGGCTGGAAATCCAAGACCACACAGCCCCATGTGTTCTTCTGGTGAGGAGGGCACTGTGGCAGGAAAGTAGGTAGGAGGTCACCTGGCAGGACAGGCGGGAGAGGCCAGAGAGGAGTCAGCCTGCTCTTCTGTAACGGAGCAGCCTCTCAGGGACTGCCAGCTTCCCTGAGAATCCCTCGCTTTCTTCCCAGGCTGCACCCCAGTGCCCTAACCACCTCCCACACGCCCACCTTCTAGGGATTCCCCCTCAGCAGCCTCCAGCACAGGATCCCTGGGGGCACAAACCATTTGAGCTGCAGCAGACCCTGTCCCCAGGGGACAGCTGAAGTGTGTCCCTGTGGCTTGGAAAGTAAGGACAGGCGTGGAACCGCTGGCAGCCTACCATTGATACTGAGATGTCTGATTATAGACAAGTCTGAGGGAGCATGAAAGAAAGGAAGGTATATGCCTATAATATAATATTGTATAAAAATACTTAAAACATGTGAATTGGATTTTTTCGTTTCATTTTCTTAGGAAAAGAACACAACCACATCAGTGCAAGACGAATTCATGCATCTGCTGTTGTGGGGAAAAGCAAGGTAATGAACTCAGGTTAGGGCCTCTTGCTTTGCTGCTTTTTCTCCTTTGTTCTGCCTCTCCTCCTCCTCTTTTTGATAGCAGCTATTTATTTCAAAAGTAATTGTATTCACTGTAAAAAGTAAACTAGAAAATTCTGCTACATAAGAACCAAAAAACCAAAAAGGTACATATCTTTCTGGGATTCTTGCGCTCATTTTTAATGTGTGATCATTTTGTGTGTCGACCTGTGTTTTATTAAATGTATAAAAATTTTATAATTTTTAATGTCACCAAGCTAATCTTTTCCTTTCTGGGACCTTAAAAAGACCTTTTACATTTTAAGAGTAATCCAGGGTTGGTTTGGATTTTCTTTTCTTTTCTTTTTTTTTATTTAAAGAGAAGAAACAAAAAAACAAAACAAAACAGAATAAAGGGTAGCAACAATACAGAATTCCAAGGAAAAAAGGAAAAGAACAACAACAAAAAAACCTAAGAGATTATTACTTGACAAATTAACATACTGACTTCTTGGAAATAGTTGTTCAAAATATAAAGTTAAAACATGTAAAGTAGGCATTCAAACAGTGAGTCTGTTAACAGTTCTGTTCCACGATCTGACAAAAAAAAAACAGCAATGTGCTCATCCATCGTACCCACTCAAATATACATTCAATTATATCAAAAGGGTAAAATTAAACACAACAAAACAGAACAAAGCGGATCACAAGAAAGCAATGTAAGGGACATAAATTCCAAAACTAGACAATTGGAGATACTCTCTATCGTATTGACTCTTGTTTTCTTCCAAATAGTTGTCCATATTGTCACATACAGGGAATTCACTTGAAACAACATAGTATGGAATTGATCTGAGCAGGACGAGGAGGGCGTTTCAGGTCTTCAAGACCAGACAATAGGGAAGCCGAGAATGGCTGTCATAGTGTCTCTCATTCTCCTAGAAACAGCTGTCCATACCTTCCTGTGTGTTGAACTTAAACAAGACAAAGCAAGCTAAAATCATTTTGAACAAAAAATAATAGTTTTGCTGGGTTTCACATCATGACATTATGGAATCAGCACTGGGTACTGTAGTGTCTCTTTTTCTTCAAAGTAGTTGTTCATTTCAACATGTGTTACATAGTTGGTTCTTGTAAACTGTTTATAAGCTCTACACATGCATGAGTCTCTAAATGTGTATCTATCCTTTCTGTATTAGAGGTAAAAACAAAACAAAGCAAGATAAAACAATTCCTAGAAAAGCATGAAGCAAAAAAATCATATATAGCCGCAATACGAGGTGATCTACAATGGTTACCATGATGTCTCAGCCGTATGTAACAAAATTAATAAAAATGAAGCATTGGAGACATTATAAGACTTCAACAGCAAGTAGTAATCAAACCAGAGTGGGTATGTTAATGAATCTTGTCATCTTCAGTGTAGTTGCCTATACTCTTAGACTTGATGCTATCAATCATAACAGATTTAAATAAAATCAGTCAATATAAAGTAGCAATCTAACAACCCAGATTCAAATAAGATCAGTCATAATAAGACAGTATAAGTTATAAAGGGCTTCAGATTAAGTTGATAGGAAATTAGGGATGATTACCA